>JAKKPZ010000331.1:0-53461 GCA_022814885.1 Ditylenchus destructor
TTTTAACAAAATATTTAAAAACCTCATTTAAAAATCTAATAAAAATCAAATTTAGATTTTAAAAATAGGTTTTGATTAAAGTTTAAATTTTTTAGAACTGTTTAGATTTCCTTTTTGTATTATTTTTATTACATGCATTTTTTATGTTTTCATGTCATTTTTTCGTACGAATACCAAAATTGGATCCAAAATTTTACTTTTTTACGTACTCTAAGTCCCAAAAAACTTGAATTTGGATTAAAAATGTTTTTTGAGATGAATTCTTCAAAAAAATTCGAAAAATTGGCTATTTTTGATAGAACTTTCCATTATCCATTTAGTCATTTTTATTTTCCCTGATATTCCTTTAGCTTTAACTGTAAAAACAGCAAAAAATTGCGAAAAAACGGGTAAAATTTGACTTGGCATGTAAAATAAAAAAATGGTTAAAATAAATTACAAATATCTTTAAAAATCGAAAAATAGCTAAATATTGACTAAAATGTCGGAGTTTTGTCTATTAATATTGTATTCAATTTTTTCATTGAAAATACACCTTTTTAGACATACTCAATTTTGAATGTTTTTTATTGTATTTATCTAAAAAATGCATCGAACACATATATACCGTTCAAATGTAAAAAAATTTGAACAAACTTGGAAAAACAATAGGGTACCGCTTGTTTTTTTAATTAATTGAAGGTCATTTTATGGACAATTCTTGACATTCTGAATAATTGCAACTTCGGCTATGGGCGAGTCTGAAATAAGATAGCACAATCATTTTGCCATTTCGATTGTCGGTTCCAACCGTTTGGCGCGAATTTGAACATTAAATTTGAATTTCAAGCAAAGCAAAGCTAGAAAGATTTGCTTTGCTTTAAATTCAAATTTAATGTTCAAGTTGGCGCCAACACCGGTTACAAAATGGCAAAATGATTGTGCTATCTTAATTCAGACTCGCCCATAGTATATTCTTCAAAAAATACAATCTTGAATTATTTAGCTTGTGGTATTATGGGCTTTTGCTTCGATCCCAAGGAGCACGCCTGGTATGAGATGCTGTAAGTTTATTAAAATTGCCATTATTTGAGGTTCTATGTGACGAAAATCCTTGAATTACTCATCAAATCGATGACATTCATTTTTACGCATTTTTAATGATTTTTCCAAAATTTAAAATATTCAAAATACAGTCGAGTCCCGTTATAACGCGTCTCTATATAATGCGAGTCTCATTATTTGATTTTGTCCGGCCCCGAGAACCGCGTTATAACGAAACTCGACTGTATAATTATAAGGGTTATAGGCGCACGGTAAATGCCCCCCCCCCCGGTAAAAGCCCCCCCCAAGCTCGCTATTTTTGGTCATAACTTTTTTCTGGAACATTCTAGAAATACTAGCAGCACAGCCGCGCCAGAATGGCGCGGCGCCGAGAACAGTGGGTCCCCTGCCCATCGATCAACGGGGTGGTTTCAGTGGGTCCCCTGCCCATCTTTCAACGCATTGGTTCCCTGCTTGCTCGCCTCTCCTTTCCACACGGTGTTTACGTAAACATGTTTACAAAGGAGAGAGGCAAGGTTGTTTACAATTACGAAATAAGAGGCACAAAAAATCCATGAGGGGGTATCATGGTTCTGGAGGATGCCCTCAGGGCCCGTAACTTTCAATAGAATGGTTAGATCGGGGAGCACGAATTCATGTAAGCTTTTCTCGCCAAACCCAGCAACTTGCCCAAGTTACTTTCCCACTGAGCATGGCTAGATTTTTTGTAACAGACACATTTCAGCACACTTATAGATGGGCATGTGTAATGGCTTAAATTGAAGCTTAGGCTCTTGGCTAGTTACTTGCTAGTTATAAATAGCTAGCTGTTTGTTGCAAGCTATAGATTCCACAAATTTAGGCCGGGCATAAAAAGTAGGTAGGTCGGAATATCGAGGTTACAGTGTTATACAAATCTTAGTCTTGTCTTTTATTTTTTCTGTATGACTCACAGCCTATCGCTCTATACCAGGTGGCGAACGAAAATCGTGCAAAAAGATCGTTATCTCATTTTTAAATTTTGAATTTTGCCGGCTATGCGGCCGCGGCTGGAAAGTTCTCTTCATTGAGAGAGAGAAGAGACGACAGACAAACAGAGCGTGCGCCGCACACTAGCACCGAATTGATATGCATTTTCCAATGCATATGCAGTGGGAAATAACCAAAGAGAGAGTATGAATTAACCAAAGTCACACTCTCTCTTTGGTTATTTCCCACTGCATATGCATTGGAAAATGCATATCAATTCGGTGCTAGTGTGCGGCGCACGCTCTGTTTGTCCCTCTATTTTGTCCGGTCGCATAACCGGCAAAATTCAAAATTTAAAAATGAGATAACGATCTTTTTGCACGATTTTCGTTCGCCACCTGGTATTAGTTTTACGAACAATGCCTTCAGTAAACGACATGGCATCAATAAAAATACCAACATACTCATATTACGCTGAGAAAACCAAGCAATGAAAATTAATATGTGTGTGAATAGTTTTTGCCTTTTCACTGAAATTTGACAAATTATGTCAAAAATCTAATAGTTAACAGCTAATTTTCCTTGTCATAGTTTTTTCGCTCAGTGACATCGCTCGGATACTCTGATTTTGTGAGTACGGCATTGGAAATTCCTAGCACGATATTCAACGGAACAATGATTTATTTTTTGTTTCGACAAATACGTCGGCGTCGGGAGGAGTTTACGCGCTCCGGTTTTTACACAATATTTGTTTGGCTGAGCGTATACAACTTTGTGTCCGTTTTCTTGGTATGATTTTGAAAAGCTGGCAATTAAATTTTAAAAATACAGCATCCTCAATGTCTTAGTTATGACATTTTTGGGCAAGTACCTAGCACAATCTCAGACGGCCTAGTTTAGCATCTGCTTGCGTTGCTGACCGTTTAAAGGAGATAGGCGAACTGGAACCCGGTGAACTGATACGGATCTAATTTCTAAATTTGGATCAACTATTCTCGATTCGATTTTGTGCCTGGGGCTCCATTTTTAGGCATTTTAATAAAAATGACCACTTCTTTGGGGTAAAAGGTCAACTTCCACCAACTTTTCCGATGAGTTTCCCTAAGATCCCTTTCCCCTTAAAATAGCGATCAATTTCCCCTAAACTTGGTTGTAGCCAATCAGAGTTCCTCAAAAGGGTCTGAAATGGGGTTCACAGAAGTGCCGCCAATTCAAACCTAATCAAGATTGTTTGTTCGTTAGAGTCATTTGAAGAGGAAAAGCACCAAGAATGATGTATTTCCCCATTTGAGCAGAACGCCAGAAAAACGCCAAAAAATTCACATTTCGGCCCAATAACCTGATCCTAAAACACACAAATGTGTTCAAGTGATGTACATTTAAATAATATACAGTCGAACACCCTTCGACAAGGCTAAAATATTCACTTAACCGAGTTTGTGCGGATAAGTAATTTTTTCGCCAAATTTGAAATGTATCGCTAAAAATTATCAATTATTTATGTATTTTTGGCTTTTTATGCAAATTTCTGTTAAAACATGATACTTTTTTGCCAAAAACCGCCCAAAAATTTTCTCCGGCTGTCGCTAACGGCGACGGTCGGAAAAAAATTTTAAAACCAAAGGGGCTACCCTTTTGTTAATTTCGCCCGACCGCCTCAAGTGTTCACTTAACCGATGTTCGATTGTATGTTTTTTGAGTAATGAGAAGAATGTGACCCAAATAGTAAGCCAATAGAATAGTGGATAATGTATGTTTCTTCTAGAACAACATTACTGCAAAATTTAATATCTATGGCTGGTTCCCGGATTTTTATGTACACAATCACGTCGTCGCGCGTGTTGCCATTCTCGGCGGCACCTTTATAGCCTATTATCAAACTTGGGCCAACTTTTTTCTTGCAGCTAATCGATTCATTGTAATTGTTTTGCCGAAGCGTAACATGGTAATAATGATGGGAATAATAGTACATTCGAGCCCGCTTTTAGCAACATCCTTAGGAGTTTGCTTATACCGGCCCAAAAGCCTCCCTATAGACGGACTCGAGTGTATAATATAATATTGACAGAAATTTAGAGTAAAAGTTTGTTCATTCAGAAATGGTATAGTCGTGTTACAATTTTTTCGAATCACATTATTGCTCTTATTGGAACAGGAATTCGGGCACCTGTCGACGCGGAATACGTTCCCGACGTATTAAATTCAACTTTTACACTCACCATCGGTACGGATGATACCAGTCAGCGATTTAGTACAGTACGTATTACAGTATACAATGTATTATATTAGAGAAAACATGGTGTTTGCATATGTATACTATCCATATGCAAATACCGTGTTTTCTCTAATATAACCCCCTATAATTGAAGCCCCCTGGATTAGTCGCCCTCCCCTGGGGGGGGGGGTAGTGAAATAATTAAAGCCCCCTAAAATAGAACCCCCTCCCCAAAAATGGATTTTCCAAAATTCACCGAAAATTCAAATTTTTGTCGCAAATTCAAATTTTTTGTCTCGCGTTTGAATTTTTATTAAGAATTTTGCTATTTTTTACGGAATTTTGCAAAAAAAATCCGGGATTCTGAATCCAGACACCCAAAATCTGATCACCGTGGCTGAAAACCCCTGGTACAAAAATTTTTAATCGGAATCCCGAAACCATGAATTTCTGAAAATGTCTGCTCGACTGAATTGTAGGCGAAGCCTGCTCGTTCTACAAAACCTTCTGAAATGACTGTAGAATATTTCTCATATACATGGTGTTCCAAGAAGCCTTATAATTTCAAAACCAAATCATTTCTTCTTTACTTAAACTAAAAATGATGAAAAAAATGCTTTCAGTTGCTTGTGACAATACAGACACCTGTTGGGATTGTCCAACTTGTCATTACTCTAATCCTGGAAATTGCCACACTGATTTGCATCAAGCGTTATTTGAGGAGAGCGGCAATTTTATCCAAGGCTCAAGTCAGCGAGATACAGCTAGTGTGTAAGTTACAGTCAACCCTGATTTAAGTTTGACGCCAAGGGGAGGACCTCAGGGTGTAACATAACTCAGGGAGAAATTAATACAAAATTGCACCTGGGGACCGACCTTAGGGTGTAACTTTAGTGGGGTGCAACTTAAATCAGGGTTGATACTAGTTTATTTGCATTGGGTAAAATACTAGCGGCTATTTTTAAGAGTGTGGCGAATGCAAAAAGTACTCAAATTCGTTCACGGATTCGTGATCAGCAAGGTCGAAAACCACGGGAGCAAAAAATCAGCCCTAGAGATACTTTCTTTCAAATTTGCCACTTTATGGCCAAAAAGTGCCATTTTGCCTAAAAATCGATCCCTGGAACCAAATCTAACAAGGAATGTACAGAGTGGCCCAGAGAAGCTGTTGGGATCATGAATGGGGAAAAAGATAAAATATCCCGGATGCCAGTTAGCATTTTTATTCCATGTGGATACATTTATAACGTCATGAGGCACGAATGGGTGCACCAACTGGGGATGCGAAATTTAGATCGAGTTTAAGCCTACTATAAGCCTACACTAAAATGCAAGCTGAAGACTCTAAGGAAACACGATTCTGCAAGAGCGGTTTCTTTTGTAATATTGTCGTTGAAAGTGGCGGCATTTCAAATGGAACTTTTCTGGTTATATATCTCTCCATCGAATTTCTCTGTCTCAATATCGGGTGACCATTAATTTCTGACACCACTTTAAAACTCTGAATATTTCTTTTAGAATGAATGAATGACTCTGAGTGTTTGGTACTATTTTGTTGCCCATTTTGTCTGCTTTAATCTGGTATATAGCTTTTATATATCACTTCACAAAATATTTAAAATATCGCACAAAGTGTACGAAAACCCGGTGTATAAATTTGGCGCTGAATATTCGTATCTGAATAACGCATGAATACTGTACCAATAATGATTGTTTATTATGATTTTTCATCAAATTTTGTTGTTTTAACCCTTCATTGCCGGAGCCATAGACAAAAGGCAGAATGTCTGTGTTACCATTAGCTTTCCTTTTGGTGAGCTGTCTTTATCAAAATCATGATGGCCGCCATTGTTTATTTCTCTTTTCTATGTGATCTATTTACAGACACACTCTTTGTATGAATAATGAACACACATTTGTTTCTTTCTTTTTGTGAAGTCTTTAGCAAATCAAACACGTATCCGATCGGATACACTCGGCAATGAAGGGTTAAAGTGATTGTGTGAGATTTTAAATATTTTGTGAAGTGATATATGAGAGCTATATACCAGATTAAAGCAGACAAAATGGGCAACAAAATAGTACCAAACACTCAGAGTCATTCATTCATTCTAAAAGAAATATTCAGAGTTTTAAAGTGGTGTCAGAAATTAATGGTCACCCGATAGAAAAGAGAAATAAACAATGGCAGCCATCATAATTTTGATAAAGACAGCTCACCAAAAGGAAAGCTAATGGTAATGCAGACATTCTGCCTTTTGTCTATGTCTCCGGCGATGAAGGGTTAATAACGTAGTTTTTAATGCAGTTTTTTCGCTATACACATTTTTCGTCTACTTGTCGTTACTGCTAAGCAACTTCTGGGCACTGTTTGCTGCACGAGCTGGTAATAAGGCGATGATAAGTACTATCATAACTTTTAATTATTGGATGTATGAGGCGAAAGTGTTGACGCCATCTGTTGCAATGTTTATAATCAGGTAAGAGAAGTTTACGCAAGACTAAAACTTTTTCTCTTTCGCCGGCTCTCTACATATTGTGCCACGCCCTATTGTGCCACTGTACATATTGTGCCACTCCCTATTGTGCCACCGGACAATTGTGCCACCGGTTTATTGTGCCACCGGACAGTTGTGCCACCATTGAAATATCGCGGAAATTGAGGGAAACAGGCCGAGATTTTTTGCACCCGGGGGTTTTCGACCATGCTGAGCTCAAATTTGAGGTCAGATTCGACCGCGCGCGCGCTGCATGCACGCGCTGCGAGCGCCCGAAATGTCTGGCCTAATTTTGAAGTGATGCTCATGTTTTAAGGTCAATTTTTCGCGCTGAGTCCGAATCTGAGGTCAGATTCGACCGCGCGTGTGCTGCATGCGCGCGCCGCGCACTGCATGCGCTCGGCGCCCACCGCACGCACATAGAATTTTGCGATAATTGAAGAAACATACTTTGCATTCACAGGTTTTCGACCCTGCGGATTCCGAATCCGATGTTATTTTTACTCTCGGTATAGGCCCATCCTCGATAATATCCCTGATTTTGCAACTAATAATTAATAAACATATAACAGGAAAATGTTTTATTGGAAATAGAACCTCTGCAAAGAAAAAGTGACAAAATTAAACAATTGTATCCAATCTAAGGTGGTTTGCAATATTACGAAGAAAGTGTTCTAATTGAGCTACGTTATAACGTGTCACGCATTCTCTCAATCTATCGTCCATGATGCGGTAATTAGATCTTCTCCTTGGCGCTGGTTGGCCTCCTTGAAATTCGTCGATTTTGTGTTCTGCTAAAGACAATTCTTCTTTGATAATTCGAATCCAATGCCAAATATTTGGTCGTGATTCGACAGCTTTTCTAACTAGCTGATTGTTATAAGCCTCTATTCCTGAATATAAAACATATAATAATCTTAAATGTGTTAATTTGAATTTACCGTTATTCGATCTAGGCTCACTATTTTTCACTCGTTCATGCAGGTTCCACTTGTAAGGCGGATAACGCGGCATATTCCTGACATCATCATGCATGCGGCCGAAATAAGTTCTTTCTAATGATGCAATGATCTGTTCTAATGCCGGATCAGTGATATTGTAAAGTACCTGAAAGAAAAAGTATTGATATTTTTACACAATGAAAACACTGACCTCAAAAGCTCTTTCTAAGTCATTCACTGGCACAAAAGGCAATGCAAAAATCATTTTCACTTCGTGCTTGAAGCCCTTTTCGTTTTCATATCGATCCAAAAGTCCAGAATCGATAACACGTTTGAATAAATTTTTTCCAAAGTGGAAAAAGCAAGCTTTATGTTGAATAGCAGGATAGACATGCTAAAAGAAGAGGAACTGATAAAAATTTTTGGTTAAAAGCTTCACCTGAAAAGCGTTCATTTCGGCCATTTCGAAGTCCGTAGCGATTGCAGTTGGTTTAGCAGTCGGTCTCATTCGTTGTATTTGTGCGAGAAGGAATTTATAAGCGATTTGAGTTTTGGAGCTCATGAAACAGTAAACACACGGTACGTAAGTCGTACCAATTCTTACAAAAATAATCCACACTTGGTGAAACAGGCTGTAATAAGTGAGGTCATAAATTTACAGCAGTAGATACAAACCTCCGTACTACATCAAACAAAGTTCCATCTGCACCCCATTCGACATACTCGCGTAATTTGTCCAACAATTCCTCCGTTGTGACGATAAGATGCCGATTATTTTCTTCATCATATCCATCAAACTTGATAATAATCTAAAAGTGCGAATCTAGTTATTAATATCTATTTTGTCCCCCCACTAGAGAGTTGGAAGCGCTGAGGTTCTAAAAATTGTTGGTAAATCCATTTACCTCATTATGATGACGCAAATAAGGTTCCCGAATTATGAGCTCATCGAGTGTTTCCGGTATCGGTGGTTCTTCCAAAGCGTTTTTCCTGTATCGTCTTATGTTTCTTTGAACTCTTTCTTCATTAATCTCTGCGAGCACGTAATTCGGTGTTTTGTCTTTTTGTTGGTCTAATGCTCGCTCGAAAATAGTTCTAGCAGATGTATCTGTATTTGATTTCGCCTAAGATGAAAATTGTTAATGAATTAATATGGTAGAATATGTGCCTAACCATCTGTCTTATTCGACCTTCAAATTCTTTCAGAACAACAACATCCTCATATGGCTCATGAGTATGATTTGTCGTTACCTAAAATATACAATCAAATACCAATGTGTGTTTGTGAAATGCTTACTTTAAATATATTATCGAAAAGCGAGCCATATCCCTTACATGAAGATTCCTTCTCCCCATTTGGACCTTCCTTGCAGTAGATACATCGCCAATATCCTCTAGTTTCATCACGAGTGTTTCTCTTTTCCGAATGCTTCCAATAAAGATATCCATTTGCGTCGCTTAGCATCAATCCTCCTTTTTCATTGTCCAAGAAATTATAATTGCGGTTTTCCATTTGACGCACTTAAAGTCAGAAATAAAAAATAAATTCATTAAAATTGAAATGAAAAAAGTGAGAAAAACAGTCCGTAGAATGATGCAGTTAAAAATGAAATATTACATTACAACATCTAAAGGCAATATGACATTAGTCAACAATGATAAGATAAAATATATTCACAAAAAACATTCATTCAAATTTGTTCAAACGCATCAGGCGCTCGCAGCGCGTGCATGCAGCGCGCGCGCGGTCGAAACTGACCTCAAATTCGGACTCAGCGGGGTCGAAAACCCCCGGGTGTAAAAAATCTCGGCATGTTTCCCTCAATTTCCGCGATATTTCAATGGTGGCACAACTGTCCGGTGGCACAATAAACCGGTGGCACAATTGTCCGGTGGCACAATAGGGAGTGGCACAATAGGGCGTGGCACAATATGTAGAGAGCCCTTTCGCCAAATATCATTGGGCTGCTCTCCTTCTAACTCTAAGAGTCTGCTGCAGTGGTTAAACACTGGGGAAAGGATCTGGGAAAAGATACCTTGCTAGCCTGTGCCCTGCTGTTAGAGGGCAGATTTGTTTCACTCCTACCGGTCTGATACCGGTCAAAAATATTAGGATTTGCCAAAAAAATATATATTTTTTGCGGTTATTACATCAAAAATCAGAAAAATTAGGGCTAAAATCGGGTAAAAAATCGGAATGTGCACATTTCTGTCAATTTTTGATCACAAAAATATGACAGACCCCTCCGCCACGTTTAATGTTCTTAGCAGACGCTAATTAATTATAAAATTATTCAGCAGTTTTGTTCGAAACGAATATCTTCGCTTCTATGGACTGCGCAAGAGCATCACGGCCACACCTGTTGTTAGTATGAATACTACTGGTTCGACGAACCAACTGATTACATAATTCGCTACAAAACCAATCGAGATAACCTTGATTTTCGCTTATGATACGGGAGAGCTTAGCCTATCAGATCAAGTTTCGGTAATGCTGACTGTACCGGAAGACCGGTATCGAAAATGTTTACTGAATAATTGAAACAATAAAGAATGGTTGAACTAAATTTGTCTATCAAGATGCACTATTCAGCGAATTCAACTTTGAATTCTAAACAATAAGTCGTTGTTCACTATATAACCGTTTTTTCCACCTGTTGGACTGATTGACTCAATTAACGTTAACATTGACAAAAAACCAAAATTTTTTACTTGGTGGCTCATGAATCTCCTAAAAATTGGTCGAAAAAGGCCAGATGGTCGAAACAGATCACTTTCGCGGGCTTAGCGCATAAAAAACGTAGATTTCCAAAAATACAAAAATTTTTCTAAAATTATTGCACCTGCGTTCCTCAAAGTGCTGTATGCCAAAGTTATTTATGCGTGAATCCAACATGTCTTATATAGGTTTCCACCTGCTGGACATTCCATTGATTTAATTAACATTAACATTGACGGAAAACCAAACCTAATGAGTGATGCTTAGCTCGTAATGAAACAAACACACAAATTTCAAGGCTTACTTATGGCATTGAATGGCATGACGTTTCTTTAAGTGCATTCCAAGAAAGCGCAACAAAAATACTTTCTGTTTCATTGGCATTATCGCCAGGTAAAATTAGTTCAATAATTGGATCAACATCCATCCACTTTACCTCAAACGCTAGCGTGCGTGCGTTCGCTGGACCTGGCCGGTGAACCTTATTGCAGGTGGAATCGGTGAGCCGTCGTTGGGAAGCACTCGGTCTGCTGGTGGGATACTGCCAGGTCCCAACTGGATCCTTGATCAGGTTCAAAGATCAGATATCAATAATATTTGCTATAAAAAGTTAAATCAGGCACCGGGACAAGATTCAGGGCAAGTGAGATGTCATTCGTCAGGGCGAGTGTTTTCGAATGGCATCTCACTCGCCTGGATCCATGGCCTTGCTTCTTTTTGATTCGTTGGAACGTTCACCAGGGAAAATTTTTCCAAAAACACGAAAATTTTTCTAAAATACTGCACTTGCGCTCTTAAAGTGCAGTAACCCCAAAATTTGCATTCTTTATGCATCAGTTCAATTATACACGTGAAATACGCGCTTACAGCTAATGGACTGGACCAATTGACTCAATTAACATTAGCATTCACGGAGAACCAAATTAAATGACAGCTAATTTGCCCATATCGAAACAAACAACAAGGTTCAATTATGGCATTGAATGACATGACATTTCTTAAGTACATTCCAATAAACAACAATGCAAAAATACTTTTTTTCTGTTTCATTGGCATTATCGCTAGGGAAATTAGTTCAATAATTAGTTCAACATCAATCCACTTTACATTACAAGAAAGTAACAAAATTTCTTTTCTAATGGACTATCATGACGCGAGCTCGGCCTTGGAAATTGCTGGCACGATGTTTAATGGAACAATGATTTATTTTTTGTTTCGACAAATACGTCGGCGTCGGGAGGAGTTTACGGGGTCCGGCTTCTACACAATATTTCCTTGGACTAGCGTATACAACTTTGTGTCCGTTTTCCTGGTATGATTTTGAAAAGCTGGCAATTAAATTTTAAAAATACAGTATCCTCAATGTCTTAGTTATGGCATTTTTGGGCAAGTACCTAGCACAATCTCACACGGCCTAGTTTAGCATCTGCTTGCGTTGCTGACCGTTTAAAGGAGATAGGCAAACTGGTACGGATCTAATTTCTAAATTTGGATCTGGAACTGGAACCCGGTGAACTGATGATTCGGATCTACAATTCTCGACTTGATTTGGTGCCTGGAGCTCAATTTTTAGACATTTTTACAAAAAAGGCTTACTTTAGTAAAAAGGCGATTTCATCATCCTGTTTCATCAGACATTTCGCTATTGTGAGCGCCCCTTAACGCAATAAAAATGGCTTACTTTAACATCTAAGCGGGGAATATAGGTAATCTCTCCCCTGACACATTTAGCCAAAACTTTTTTCTGTAACATTCTGGAAGGATAAGTAATGCGAGGAAATAGATCCAAATAGTGAGCTAATGGCACTTGTGCCAAATGCGACCTGCACATAAAGAAACCCAGATTCCAGAACATTCTAGAACAATCAAGATTCTAAAAAAATGTTTCATAAGCTAATTGAGAGCATTCCGGATCTATTTTTTAGAATCTAAATTATTCTAGAATGTTCTGGAATCTGGGTTTCTTTATGTGCAGGTCGCATTTGGCATAAGTGCCGAGCTAATAGAATACTATAGAAGAATAAAGACCTCAGAAATATGTTCTAGTTTTATCCAAGTGCTCAAGTGATGTATTTTAAATAATGTATGTTTCTTCAGGACAACGTTACTGCTAAATTTAACGACTATGGCTGGTTCCCGGATCTTTATATATACAATCACGTCGTCGGACGTATTGCCATTCTCGGCGGCTCCTTTATATTCTACTATCAAACCTGGGCCAACTTTTTTCTTGCTACAAATCGTTTCATTGTCATTGTTTTGCCGAAGCGTGACATGGTAATCTATGCTCTATTCCCGATAGCGTCGAAGTACGAGTCCGTGCCTACCTGTCTGGGTGATTACTTGCCATCATCACACCGCTTGGTGAAATGATGGTCGAAATAGACTTGGGTTGACTAGGGACTATTCGTCTTTGGAGGTTTCAAAGTTATGACACTTGGTACTTAAGAGATGAAAGTTCTCATTGGGAAACTATCGCAAGCCTGATTTTGGTTTTTGGTGATACGATGGGTTTTTCAAGATTGTAGAATCCAAATGCTATGCTAAGACATGCTAAGATATGAAACGGGGTACAATACACAGAACTTTATGGAGTTTTGACATGTTCATGGGGTGATTTTATATATTCCGTGTTTTCCGAATGCTTAATCTCAGGATGAATATTAAGTTTAGCTTTATGCTTGCTTTTAAACATGAGATTAGGCTCCCATACAACCTGTCCGGGGTCATTTTCCACTTAGCAGTTTAAGACCATACTGGATCACCATACCTAGGGACGCCCTAAGGGCCGAAAAGGTTAAACAAATGTTAGGGTTTAATAGGTTAATAGGGTTGTAGGGTTAGGTTAATAGGGTTGTACTTAGCTAGCCCAACTTCGTGCAATGGTCGAAAAAAGTTCGACATTGTCTGAATGTAATTTTTTCAAATGTACTATGAGCTTGCTCGGGAATAGAGCATGGTAAAATTGTGTTCAGAAATGGTATAGCTGTGTTGCGGTGTTTGTGAGTCACCTTATTGCTTTTATTGGAATAGGAATTCGAGCACCTGTCGACGCGTATTATGTTCCCGACGTATTAAATTCAACTTTTACACTCACCATCGGTACGGATGATACCAGTCAGCGATTTAATAGTGTATAGAGTAATGCGTCGCGCCTTCGGCGCGTTCATGGGGTAGCACAATGTTGGGGACTAGGCATCAGTTTGCAAGGAATTAATTTCCAGAAAAAACTCTCGACACCGCCGCTTTCGCCGCCTTCTGCCTTTTTCGGCGGTGTCGAGAGTTTTTTCTGGAAATTAATTCCTTGCAAACTGATGCCTAGTCCCCAACATTGTGCTACCCCATGAACGCGCCGAAGGCGCGACGCATTACTCTAGTACCCGCTAAAACCTCGTGAGAGACCTCGTGAGAATAACACGACCTCGTGAGAATGTACCTAAAATCTGACGTCAGATTCGGATTCAGCATGCTTGAAAACCCCCGGGTGCCAAAAATCAGCCCCGTAGAAGCTTTGGTTTAAAAAGTGCCATTTTTTGCCAAAAAATCCACTTTTTGGCCAAAAAATGCCACTTTTTGAGATCGCCGCTCCCAATTTTTGCGGATTTGTATACCAACTTTTCGAGACCTACGAAATGAGCTATGAAACACCCCTGTATCGGGGGTACAAAAAAAGTTTCCTTTATAGCGTCAAAAAACCCGCATTTTTGCACTTTTTGGCAAAAAAATGCCACTTTTTGAGATCGCCGCTCCCCAATTTTTGAAAACCCGGGCCCTACAGCTCGAGACCTACAAAATGAGCTATCACACACCCCTGTATCGGGGGTACATAAAAAGTTACGCCGTGGGACGAACTAACGAACGAACGCAGACGTGCGACTTAGGTAGAGTGGATGTGTTACAGTATACATTTGAAGGTTTATTTTACTTGGCAAAATATTAGTAACTTGTCCAATGCTGACTTCGTATATACGGATGGCATTCTAGAACTATCTAGAACATTTGAGACTTTTATAGAATGTTTCAAAAAGATCATAATATTGGCTATGGAACGTTGTAGAAGAAGTTTTCGTGTTCTAGAAGCTTTTAGAATGTCTCTCAGTTCCAAGAAACCATATATGGTTCATATCTGAAAAGCTTGGGCCGACTTGTTCTACGCCAACCAAACTAACGTCGTAAACAAGTCAGAAAAAGGGCGGCAATTTGAATAGGGTTTTCGGTATAAAAACGGTCTAAATCAGTCTAAGTTTGTCTACAAACAGTCTATATTTGTCTATAAAAACGGTCTAAATCAGTCTAAGTTTGTCTACAAACAGTCTATATTTGTCTTAAATACTCTAAAACAATCACTTTACACTCTAAAACTGAATCTATAAAGCCCAAATCTAAGCCAAGACCCCGAGAACCCAATTCAAATTGCCGCCCTTTTTTCTGACTTGTTTACGACGTTAGTTTGGCTGGCGTAGAATTGTCGCGCCAAGGTTTTCAGATATGAACCATAATATAAAAACCATATAATTTCTTCTTTACCTAAACAAAACCTGATGAAAAAAGATGCTTTCAGTTGCTTGTGACAATACACACACCTGTTGGGATAGTCCATCTCTTCATTACTCTAATCCTGGAAATTGCCACATTGATTTGCATCAAGCGTTATTTGAGAAATGCAGCAACTATATCTAAGGCTCGAATCAGCGAGATACAGCTAGTGTGTAAGTTTGTTTGTCTGATTTGACAAAGTTTGACCTCATGACAGAGGTCTCATGAGAGAGCTCGTGCGAATACCAAGACCTCGTGATAATGGATCCTGAAATCGTTGTATAGGATTTAGCGTGGACAAAAATCCACGTTCAGATATATCAGGATTGACCGTATTTCCAAAGCCATTGCTAAATAATAACGTTGTAGTTTTCTCGCTATACACTTTTTTCGTCTACCTGTCGTTAATGCTAAGCAACTTTTGGGCAATGTTTGCTGCGCAAGCCGGGAATAAGCAGGTCGTTAGTTCCATCATAGTATTCAATTATTGGATGTACGAGACGCAAGTGTTGGCGCCACCTGTGGCGATGTTTATTATCAGGTGATTTTCTAGCTTTATGGAAGACAATTTTTTTTACTTTTTCCGATACATTTTCCCTCATTTTTTTATCCCAATTTTTAAGATAGTTTCCGGTAAGGATTTGATCATTGATAAAGTCCTTAATCAAGGAAATGATTCTAGCTGCAGCGTGCTGTCCGGATCCTTGATTTGGACCCCGATTTTGCGGCGAAGGCGGGGTGCCTACCAGAGTTGCACGCAAATGGGATTTCCCAAACCGCAAACCGCAAAAAAATTTAATTTGCGGTTTCCGCAAACCGCAAACCGCAATCGCCAAAATTGCCGCAATTTGCCGCAAACCGCAATCCGCAAACCGCAATTTTTCAATTTTTTCATTTTTTCCCAAAATGTTTTCCAAATTTTGCCAATTTATGGTATTTTACAGCCATGACCAGTTTTTATTCAATTAAATGCATTAAATTACTACGAAATCAATGCGAAAAGTTCAAAATCAATGGAGCAAGAACCAAAAATAGCGCCAAATTTTTAGAAATTTGGAAAAACAGCGTAATATTTTTGAAAAATTTTGCCAGCGGATTTTTCTCCTTTGGTCCTTTGTCTAGTACTAGTATTTCTATAAAATTATTACTGTTACCGGAGAAAATGTCATCTAAAATTGCGACGGGATCTAAAATTGCTGTAAAATAAAGGATAAAATCGCGCCACTAGCGAAAAAATTTAGAAAAAATGTTGGATACAAAAGGAAAAAAAATATCGCCGCAGGCGAAAATTTTTCAAAAATTTATTGGGCTTGGAGAAAATTTCCTTTGAAATTTTTCAATGTCGTGGCAGTATTTCAAAATTTTTTCCTTGGCCGCGCCCTATCGGGCACAGCCGAGGCCATTCTTAGGAGTGCTTAATAATTGCGGATTGCGGCAAAAACAGGCCCAATCCGCAAAACGCAAACCGCAACGCCAAAATTGCCGCAAAACCGCAATTGCGTGCAACTCTGGTGCCTACTCTTGTTCTATTCCTAATCTAGGCCGTAAAGTTAGTCTGTATGCCCTTATAAGAGCCATTTGCCGCGAAATTTTAAGAGTGTCACTCAGATAGGATGAGTTAAAATTATAGACAGTTATACGAGGGCAGTTAGAAATGCTCGCTATCTAAATGTTCTCTTTCTCTATCCCACTTTTTCATTAATTTTCTCAACTGATTTCAGCAGTTTTGTTAGAAACGAATATCTTCGCTTCTATGGACTGCGCAAGAGCAATACAGCCACGCCGGTTGTTAGTATGAATACTACTAGTGATACGAATCAACTCCGCTATAATTAGTAGGCTACAAAACCTATCAAGATGTCCTTGATTTTCGCTTATGATACGGGAGAGCTTAGCCTATCAGATTGTTTATTCTATCAGAAGTTTCGGTATTCCTCACTCTATTGGAAGACCGGTATCGAAAATGTTTACTGAATAATTGAAACAATAAAGAATGGTTGAACTAAATTTGTCTATCAAGATGCACTATTCAGCAAATTCAACTTTGAATTCTAAACAATAAGTCGTTGTTCACTATATAACCGTTTTTTCGGTTATTTTTATTTCCATTTTTTTATTTTATTTCCATTTTTTGCGGTTATTACATCAAAAATCAGAAAAATTAGGGCTAAAATCGGGTAAAAAATCGGAATGTGCACATTTCTGTCAATTTTTGATCACAAAAATATGACAGACCCCTCCGCCACGTTTAATGTTCTTAGCAGACGCTAATTAATTATAAAATTATTCAGCAGTTTTGTTCGAAACGAATATCTTCGCTTCTATGGACTGCGCAAGAGCATCACGGCCACACCTGTTGTTAGTATGAATACTACTGGTTCGACGAACCAACTGATTACATAATTCGCTACAAAACCAATCGAGATAACCTTGATTTTCGCTTATGATACGGGAGAGCTTAGCCTATCAGATCAAGTTTCGGTAATGCTGACTGTACCGGAAGACCGGTATCGAAAATGTTTACTGAATAATTGAAACAATAAAGAATGGTTGAACTAAATTTGTCTATCAAGATGCACTATTCAGCAAATTCAACTTTGAATTCAACTGTAATCCGGTGCTTCTATTTACCAGTTGAATTGACCTCTCCCGAGTTTACAGTGTGCCGGATTAATGAGGCCAGACAGAAAGAGGGAAAGATATGATATTATCTAAAGGCACCGAGCAGTTGAAAGAATATGTCTTAGACCTGTGGGAATCTAGATCTATATCGTAAGTCTACGCCCATGTAAAAGGTTAAAATACTACTTTAGACTTTGAAAGAGATCAGAAAATTGCTCTTACGAAAAAGAAAATGTTTGCCGAAACCGATTAGACTTCTTCCAGAAATTATGTGACCTGAAGTGGTGTGATACAGTACATTACAGATATGGAATTTGTGATGGGGTTGTAGTCCCATTTTTGAAATTACGATGAAATTAATTAAAAAACTAACTGCTTTCTGAAAAAATTAGCATTTACATTTCACAAATATTGTTACAAATATTTTTTGCAAACCTGTCGTAAATCAGTCTCTTGTATATTCCGACATGACAGTTTTCCGATACCAAGAGAGAGATGGTATTTGAGCAACGTCGTTATTTGAAACAATTGAAGAAGCAAATCGGATTCTTCGGAATTTTTGAGACCGGAAGAGAACAAAAGCCTTCAGGAATATTGAGCTAAGAAGACAATATGAAATTATGAATCATACTCTGGCTGAGGACCAGGAGAGACAGCGTTTGAATTGACGCACTTTCTGAGCATCACTATCATCTGTTTGGAATTAAAATTTGGAAAAGGAATTGCGCACAATTCATTCATCTTTCAAACTGGAAGAGTCATTATCCAGTGTGCAATTGTCCATAATTTGAGTGATGTTTCCTGAGGGCATTTCTTAACTGTCATCTCAATCGTTTCTCTGATATAAATCAAACAATGTGACTTGTAATGAGAAGTGCATTCGCATATTTCTAATTATTTTTTGTGCAAGAGAAGCTTTCTAAGTTTAGAACGATGCTTAACTTCTTGACTTTTCTCTGTTCAATCTTGTAAAGAAATTTAGGGAAAGTTATACCAAACTAGCTCAGTTTTCCATTCGACAATAACAACCATATTTTGTAGTTAAATTTGCAGTGTTTATTTTTGACTTAAAAATATTATTGATCTGTGTTGTTTAAATTTGAATTAAATGTTTCTTAAAATTTCTAATTCGGCTCACAAATTATAAGAAAAATTTTCAGTCCCATTTGAATCTTTCTTAAAATTTCTAATTCGGCTCACAAATTATAAGAAAAATTTTCAGTCCCGTTTGCTCTAATTTTCTTCCAACTTGATTCGTTATCAAAGTTCGTCATGTTCAATAGAAAGAAGAATGCCATAGTTGTTTTGCAGAAACAAAAATTTGCGATGTAGGTTTGACTTAACAAAATAAGACTCCCAAAATAACAATCAAATCGTGTTTCTTGCAGAAATTTGAATAGGCTAAGATTTTTTCTTAAAGTTTTCAAATAAATGAATTATTGATCTCATGTACCCCAAAAATTTGGATATGGTTTTCTTGGTAATTAAAAAATGAATTTTTTGGTCTTATGAGCTACTTTTTGTTTTGAGCGGGCGGCCAAAAATGAACAAAACTTTTTTGTACCAAAAAGTTAGGTAAAATCCCTATTCAACCAAACACCACAAAAATTTGACTGTACCAGTGGATTCTCCAATTTTTTCCTACTTCATGCAAAATCTGATTATGACCGCTACATACCAACTTTTTAAGCTGCATCCACTGGTACATTCAGATTTTTCGTCAAAATTTCATGTTTTTGTAAAATATTTTTAAACAGATGGTGTTCCCAAATGGATTGTTATCCAAATAAATTCACAGTATTTCACAAATCATAACATCAAGAAAAAAAAACTAACGTAAAAAGTTCCACACAAAGTTAAAAATGATAAAAAGTAAGTTTTGTCAAAGCTAAGTAAGCACAAAAAAATATAGCCAGAGAGGATTCACGGAATACGATTTGCAGTATTCCTTATTCTCGCACTAAAATTTGCTAAATTAATGCTGAGTGTACACAAATCATAGCGATATCTGCATTAAACTTTATAAATTAGCGAAAGTTGTTCTTTATTCACATAAGCGTATTCATCGTAACGCCATTTGTATTAATCGTTGAGCAATTCGACGCTTTGTGAAGAAAAAACTCAACGCCCCAACTTAGCCCCCAACACATTCAACGCCCCAACTTAGCCCCCAACACATTCAACGCCCCAACTTAGCCCCCAACACATTCAACGCCCCAACTTAGCCCCCAACACATTCAACGCCCTAACTTAGCCCCCAACACATTCAACGCCCCAACTTAGCCCCCAACACATTCAACGCCCTAACTTAGCCCCCAACACATTCAACGCCCTAACTTAGGGCCAACAAACACAATGACCTAAGTTGGGGCGTTCACAAACGACCGACCAGCAGGTTTAATAGGGTCTTTGTTAGGTTTATTTAGCTCTCAGAAAGACCTATTTCCCTTTGTGCAAGGGCCAAAATCTCATCCCTGAGCGCTGGATGCCGCCTTGAAAGTGGAGGAAAAATCCATGAACATTGAGGACCTGAGAAAGAAAACAATCGCACTGACTTCTATGGCTCGCAATACCGGTATTTTTGCAGAATCTGCAAAAAATCCAGAAAAAGCAAAAGAACTGCAGAAAATCGCTATACTGAGGAGTTCAAAAAACACTTGATGAGCTGCGGGTATAAAGTATTTTGTTTTGTGATCAGTGATACACATACCAGTTCCACTCAACCATTTCAAGTTAACTTTACCGTTTCGGAATTACTCTGATTATGTGATCGACGAAATGACTCTGATTATGTGACTCCGAATAAAATTATTTGCTGTACTGAATGGCTACAACAATAACAAAGTGCAATAATCAATAGGCTCTTTAGCCAACTTGTACAACGTTGAGGAAAAAGTTTTGGGGGTCGGCATAGCAAACTTTTGGAGTGCGCAGTGCCGCACTCAAAAGGAAGTATATGACAATGTGGTAAAATGGGAAATGTAGCTGACGCTTTGTATTTTATGTTTTAATAAAAACTTTATTTTATTTGTTTGAATATATTAAAATACAAGTGCCAATCTAAGACCATGTAAATTTTCAAAATTTTTCAAAGAATACGCCACTTTGACATTTCCATTTTATTTCAAGAACAAGAGGAGGTTACGTTTGAATAATAAATTGCAAGTGTTTGTCTTTTAATTTATACAAGACAAACTCCAGGGAGATGATCGTATGAGGGAGAAAAGTTTGTTTATTTCGGGGACATCTTTTTCGGTGAAATCGCACTTTTTTCAGTAATCAATAGCTTTTTTCTTCCAAAAAACCTGAACACCAATAATAACCAATTGTACAGTTGAGTAGTACTAAGTCTCAGCTACAAACCTGCTTCGAGAAGAAATTTTCGTCATACACATGTTTCAGGAATATTTGCGAATTTGTCCAAAAAACCTGGATTTTTGCGTTAAAAAACCAAAATTTTCAGGTTTTTTGGACAACCTCTCTAATATTTCTGAAACATGTGCATGATGAAAATTACTATCCCACGCAGGGTTGTAGCTGAGCCTTAGTAGTACACAACTGTGTAGCTGAGCCTTAGTAGTACACAACTGTGTAAGTGGATATTATCGGTGAGCAGAATTTTTGAGAGAAAAGAACATCTGAATACTGGAAAAAGTGCGATTTAAGCGAAAAACGGGTCCCCGAAATAAACCAACTTTTCTCATTATTATGATCATTTCCCGGGAGTTGTCTTATACAAACTAATAGACAAACACTTGAAATTTATTATACAAAAGTAACCTTCTCTGGTCCTTGAAACAAAATGAAAATGTTAAAGTGGCTTATTCTTTGAAAAATTTTGAAAATTTACATGATCAAATATTGGCACTTATATTTTAATATATTCAAACGAATAAAATAAAGTTTTTACTAAAACATAAAATACAAAGCGTCAGCTACATTTCCCATTTTACCACATTGTCATATACTTCCTTTTGAGTGCGGCACTGCGCACTCCAAAAGTTTGATATGCCGACCCCCCAAAACTTTTTCCTCAACGTTGTATTTACTGTTTGGTTTTCATGTACCGCACCAGCACCTATATCAGAAGAATCAGTCAGGTAATAGTATTTTGTTAATAATATTTTTAGTTTGTTACCTAATAATGAGATTGTTTTTGGGAGAAGTACGAAAGAGTGATGAAAAATGTTAATGATATTCTAACCGTTTCGACTCTAAACCTAGACGGATAGAATTAGCTTACTACTACGTTAGTCGAGTCTCATCAGTAGATGCTAACGTAGTTACAAAAGTTTTATGGTAATGTCACAAGCAGGTAAGGTTATGTTTCAGGTTAAGGTAATGTCGCAAGCAACAAGTTAATCAAGGATACTCTACCTTAGTTACTTTTATCCCCTGCTTAGGAACCTTAATCTCATGCTTATAATCCTTAATCCTGAGATTAGTAACCTTATACCCCTGCTTAGAAACCTCGATCTCTAGCTTAAAATCCTGAGCTAGGAAACTTAATCTCATGCTTAGAATTAGGGGTCGGCAAAATTCGGCGAGCCCGAGCTTCGAGCAAGACCGACCCAGGCTCGGGCTCGACATGATTCCGGATTCACTTGGCGAGCCCGAGCTCGAGCCCGAGCCCAGGCTCGGGCTCGCCAATAATGCCGAGCCCGAGCCCGAGCTTCGAGCCCGATTTGAATTTTATTTTTTCCCGCCTATTTTTTGGTCATCAAAAATTGGTCTTTTTTGTTGTTTTTTGCTAGTATTTCGTATATTTAATTGAAATAGACAAAACTGAGACGATTCAGTTAATTTTTTAAAATAAAATTTACATGCAAAGTCAAATTTTATCTGTATTTTTCCAAAAATTTTTCCGGGAAAATATCAAAATGTCCAAATTTTTCCATTTTTGCTTATGGTTTTTGCAAAATTTTTCCATTTTTGATGATTTTCATATGAAAATTTTTAATATTTTTAAAATACTGGATGGAGAAGAGATTGACCGCACTGGAAATTTTTCAATTTTATGCCGATTTGTCACAAAAAATTTGCACTATTTCAAAAATACCGTAAACCTTCTAATTTAACCCCGGGTGTATAATTATTCGATCGACCTCTAGGGGTGGCAAAATTAGGGGGGGATAAAAATAGAGGGGGCAAAATTAAACCGCTCGATTTTTCGCGCCGCGCCGGAGGCAGCGAAAATTTTTGAGCTTTTTGCTTAAATTTCAAAAATTTTTGTCATTTTTTGACAATTTTTCAAAAAAATTCAAATTTGAATTCCCGTCCCAAAAATTTTAGATTTTTTTCAAAATTTTTGAAAAATTTGGGAAAATTTAGCAAAAATGGCAAAAGATAGGTAAAAAATTCAAATTTTTGGAAAAAAATTTGAACTAAAATTTTCGCCTGCACAGAACTTAAATTTTCCAATTTTCGGCGTTTTTAGCTCAAAATCAGTAGTTTTTGTTACTGAAAACGACAATTTCCGTTTAGTAACACTGGCAAAAGAAATAAAAATCAGCACCGCCGGCGAAAATTATTCGATTTTCGGCCCTGACCCTATGATTTTCCCTGAAACTAGTCATTGAGTGTTATCAAAATGCTCAGCTTTGTCGTATTTCGTCGCATTAGTACAAAGTGAGACGAAAACAATGGAAGGAAATACAAGCCGCAAAAGCGCCGCAGGCAAATTTTTTTGAAAAATTGAGTAGTATGCGAAAATAAACATTGAAAATTTTGCTTGTTCTTCGAAATATTTAGAATTTTTCGCTCGGCCGCGCCCATTGGGCGCGGCCAAAAATGACCGAGCCCCAGCCTGTCAGGCTCGGGCTCGGCCCCTTTTTTCCGAGCTTCGAGCCCAGGCTCGGGCTCGGTGAAATTCCATTTTGGCCGAGCCCGAGCTTCGAGCCCGATCTACCCGGGCTCGGGCTCGAAAGCTCGACAAAGCTCGGGCTCGGGCTCGCCGACCCCTACTTAGAATACTTAATCCTGAGATTATTAACCTTATACCCCTGCTTAGAAACTTCATCGCATCCAAGCAACGTTAAGATGAGTGTTTTTTTTAAATGAAAAGTAATCGAGAGTAGGTGAACGTGTATCATTTTTTTGTTGAAATTTTGCTTCTAGAATGTTCTAGAGCGTTACGTCCATTTTTATGTGGAACTCGATATCTAGCATATTTTGTAAGATAGCATGTGTTTCTTTTCTAGATATGTTCTACGTGAGTAGTAGGTAAATTCTGAACAAGTAGTTTTTTATAGAAGCTTCTATCGGGTGCGGCATAAGTTCTGATGACGAATTTTGTCAGAACCGTAACTCTGATATTTTTGAGGGTCCAGATTTTCGGTGAAAGGTATTATTGTAGGCCAGGATCTTATGAGTTAACCGAGCCTAAGGTTGCCTGGCTCACGGTGCACCAAAACTGGAAAAAAATGGGAACAGCCCAGAAAACCACCTAAATAGTGGTTTTCGGGTGCGCTGAGTTCGAAAAAATGTTGGTTTTTTCACCTGATGCGGTTTGACCCACTTCTCGTGCCAGGACCAAGCATGGCCGATACTCGACGAAAATCTGGGATATTCATTTCGTATTAGGGTACATTTTCTATCTTATATGTGCATTTTGTACCTATGATTGTGTACTACAGATACAAGATATAACAAATGCATGGGTCAGCAGTCTACATTAATTACGGACTATATCGTTCTATGCCTCCAAGACCGAAATTGACGAAATTCAAAATGCATCTACTTTTTTTGAAGTCAACCATATTTTGAGATCTTGGTATCAAAATGTTCACAAGAGCTGTGCGAAAAAAACTCCGTAGCTGAATTTTCAAAACACGTGGAAAAATACGAAATTTTTTTCAGAAAAGTGCAAAAAAATGACCAATTTTTTGAAATTTTTGGAAAAAATATATTTTTCCACATGTTTTGAAAATTCAGCTACGGAGTTTTTTTCGGGCAGCTCTTGCGAACATTTTGATACCAAGATCTCAAAATATGGTTGACTTCAAAAAAAGTTGATGCATTTTGAATATGCCCTACTTTTGGCTAAAAATGACCATTTTTGGCCAAAAATGGCACTTTTTGATGCGATACCAACAAACTAATAGCAGATTCGTGATCAGCGCATCGAATTACCCCTAAAAACGCTCAATGCGAAAAAATGTTTCACATTTTCAAAAATCGGTTTTTCGAGCACCATGTGGTCCCCCCTTTGCTCCAAAAATCGAGATTTTTCAAGATTTTCAGAATTTTTCTGGGAAATGTGTTTTTAGGGGTAATTCGATGCGCTGATCACGAATCTGCTATTAGTTTTTTGGTATCGCATCAAAAAGTGCCATTTTTGGCCAAAAATGGTCATTTTTTACTTTCAGGTATTTGCAAAAAACCAACCTGACACGAAAAGTGGTTCATAATCGCCTCAGACGAAAAAAACAAAATTTTTATCGAACTCAACGCACCAAAAAACCCCTATTTAAGCGATGTTTAGAAAAGTTCTGTGCTGTTCCCATTTTTTTCCAGTTTTGGTGCACCGTGCTGCACACACGATAATCCGCACTTTCGATGTTCCGCACAAATCTGGCTGGAACGGAATTTTCCCATACAAAATTTTCTCGATATTCCGCACAGATTTTTGCGGAACTAAAGTGAAATTTCCAAGTAAAATTTTTCGCTTATACGCACAAAGAAAAATGGTTCTGTTTTTGGCGCAAATTTGAATTTTTATACAAATTTTCTTGTTTTTGACAAAACTTTTCGAAAACTTTGCAAAATTTATCAAAATTTACCAAAAATTTTGCAAAAATCGGACAATATTTAGTTAAAAATTTATAATTATTTGGGCGGGAATTCAAATTTTTTTAAAATT
This sequence comes from Ditylenchus destructor, assembly GCA_022814885.1. Lineage (NCBI taxonomy): Eukaryota > Metazoa > Nematoda > Chromadorea > Rhabditida > Anguinidae > Ditylenchus > Ditylenchus destructor. The sequence goes on from JAKKPZ010000331.1 coordinate 25,385, forward strand.
TTGAAAAAAATGACAAAGAATATAGGAAGTTTCGTTTATCCGCACAACGTTGCAACGAAAGGATTTTTCCATACAAAATTCTTTCGATAATCCGCACAAACGATTAACCGCACTTTCGACTAACCGCAAAAAATCGCCAGTCCCGATGATTATCAAGAGTTGACTGTACTTGAAATTAACGGATCTAAATTTTTGTTGCAATATATGAAGAATACTATTGACAAATGATAACAGGAAATGATAGCAGGAGAGCCGCCGCTACGCCACGACTTCGATAGGTTCGTAGTAGATCGTACACCTAGTCGCGCTTCGCACAGACTGTCGTTGAGTGCTGTCCATCTAGCCTAGAAAAAGTCTTCTATCTATTGAAAAAATTTGAAAGCCAAAATGGCAAATATTGAAACGCAGATTTATGTCAAATTTCTCTCTGCGGATAACCTTTTTGCCTGAGGGATTATGCGGTATAGAATTGGCCCGTGTAAGAACTTTATACAAATCAGAGATTTGTACACATTGCGACATTTGTGGTATCTTCAAAATCTAAAATCTTCAATCCACAATTATGGTACAAGAAATGCGATTTTTTCATTTGAGTCTACAAAATCAGAAAATGACGAGGGAGTGCAAGGGTATACTTTTTTCTAACACAGCGCATTATGCATAGTTCAAAAATTCACACGCCACTCATTTTATTAATTGCTTGGACTTGGTGTTCTCTCGATGCAATTTACTACATGTGGTATATTTCTACTCGTTAGCTACTACCTAGGTAAGCCACAATCACTAGTTGTCTGCGCGTCCCACAAACTATTCATGTGTTACAATCAGCAAACACTTTCTCTATGAACATATTCGGAGTGTAATCCAAGTAAAAACGTGTTGAATTCTCGCCGACTAAATCTTTTCTCTAGCAATTAATAAAAATGAGTTGTGTGTAAATTTTTGATCATAAATATTCTGAAAAGTTGATTTAGTGCCACTAGTATATGTGTAAGTGTTTGTGCTTGTTTTGTACACATTTTGATTACACCCCAAATGAATCTGTAAAAAAATGCTTGTTTCCTACAACAGATTAATACAGTCGTCCCTCTCTAATCCGGCAGTTTTTCTTTCGTTTCACTAGGGTGTGCCGGATTAGAGAGGGTGCATTCTATTTCATAGGCGTGATTACGCTGTCTGCGCGCACTATTTCCTTTTGTCTGCCAAAAGAAGGCGAGGTAGACAAAATAATGCATTGTTCCCTCGCCTCTGAAACTAACAATAGACATTACCAACTAGCCAATTTAGCTAGTTGGTAATAGCGTGATTAGTTTCAGAGGCGAGTGTTTACGATCCACTTTTCTAGACACAAAGAAAACGAATGAATAACACAATGGCCAAAACTGGATAGAAGGGAACTTTCAGTTTGGGGTGAAAAGGCAGAAAATAGTGCGATGCAGACAGCGTAATCACGCCTATGAAATAGAATGCACCCTCTCTAATCCGGCACACCCTAGTGAAACGAAAGAAAAACTGCCGGATTAGAGAGGGACGACTGTAGTTAGTGGAATACACAAACAGCCAAAGTGTAAAATGGGCAGAGCAAAAAATTGGCATAGTTTGAACAAAAAATGCTGGAGGGTCAGAATTTAAAATAAAGAAAATGAATGTTATCTTTTGGTCCATTGCTTATGAGAATATCTTTGACCTTTTTCGCAAAATCTCTAATGGCGTGGCTGAGAATTTCTGTTTGAACTTCTTTTCACGTCGGCGCCACTTGTATCAAAAAGTGTCACAGTCGATTTCAGCTTTGGCGTTCTGCCCACATATCGGCTAGATAGCGAATTAGCCTACCGTAAACTCTCTAAATTAACCCTAGAGGGGGGTTAAATTAGAGAGTTTACGGTATTTTGGCCAATGTTCGTCATTTTTTTGACCACTAATTCTGTATTTCGAGGGTCGATTTAGTCCCGAAATTTTTTTTTAATTTTCGAAAACAGTGCGTTTTTCGCGAAAATACGTCAAAATTTCACCGATTTTTGCCGCCTCCGAATTTTCATAGCTGTGCCAAATTCTGACGTATTTTCCTTAAAATGCACCTTTTAAAAAAAACGTTCCGACTAAATCGTCCGTGAGGAAATCAAATCCGGGATCTGATTTTTCGTGGTCCCGCAACAAAAAGTGGGAAAATGGCCATTTTTGAAAAAATCTGAAAAAACCGAAAAAAAATTTTTGTTAATCAAATTGTTTGATGTCAAAGATTTTTTTGCCAGGACGCAAGTTCAGGTACTGCCCTATCATACCCGGTGGGTGAAATTTTCATCCGTACTATTATTAATATTTTGGGCCTCAAATTCGACACATTTTGTATGTAGAAAAAACACTATTTTCCACATTTTCGTTGAGCATGAAATCAATTTCTAAAATTTTATTATAGAGCCGGTTCTCAACTTATATTTTGTTAGAAAAATTTTAGAAATTTGAACGTTCATGAAAATGAACGTCATTTTCCACATTTTCGTTCATTCTGAACGAAAATGTGGAAGATAATGTTTTTTTCTATATACAAAATGTGTCAAATTTGAGGATCGATATGTGGGCAAAACGCCAAAACAGAAATATGTTATGACACTTTTTGATAAAAGTAGTGCCGATGTGAAAATGGAGATTTTTAATAAAGAGGCAATTTATGGTTGAAAAATAAAAAACTGTCTTTAGCCCATTTTTGAAGGAGGTAACTTTGAAGGGTATACGGTATTATGAACTGAATTTCTAGGAACCAAATTTGAGTCAACGAGTTTGACAAATTTGAGCCGTTAACCAGTACACTCCCAAAAGTTGAAGAAGCCATGGAAGATATGAAGCACAAAGAGGACGTTGAGAAGACGATGCCTATGTAAAGAGTACCGATTTTGACACTTCGACGCCAACTTCGTCAAAGCTCTGAAAAAACAAGCTCAAGCATTTCTATAACAAGAATCATCTATAAGATTTTTGTTTTTAAAATTGTTTAAAATTTAATGAACAAAGAAATCGGAATAAAAACGGTCCTTTTTAATGAATTGGCTCTATATTTTGTTGGTTAGTAGCGGAAAACTGTGTCGTATTATCGTGTGTCATTGTAATATGAAGTAGACTGTACTAGAGTGACGCGCCGCGCCTTCGGCGCGTTCATGGGTTAGCGCAATGTTGGGGACTAGACATCAGTTTGCAAGAAATTAATTTCCAGATAAAACTCTCGAGGCCGCCGCTTTTTTGCGGTTAATACTTTTTCGGGGTAATACTAACTTATGAGCTTTGAGTATCAGGATTGAAAGCTCTCACCCGATATAATACGAAAGGAACCGGTTTAAACAACAAAAATTAGGTATTGCTAACATTTAGTATTACCCCGAAAAAGAATTAGCAACAAAAAAGCGGCCTCGAGAGTTTTATCTGGAAATTAATTTCTTGCAAACTGATGTCTAGTCCCCAACATTGCGCTAACCCATGAACGCGCCGAAGGCGCGGCGCGTCACTCTAGTACACTGCAGAGGAAACAAAAAAGTTTCTTTTGTAGCATCAAAAAACCTGCTTTTTTGCCATTTTTTTGACCAAAAAGTGCCACTTTTTGACATCTCCGGGGAAAAATTTTTCCGGATTCTGTTTCAGCATGCCCAGGGGAGCATTTTCATGTATCGTGCACCCCTGTATCGGGGGAACCAAAAAAGTTTCCTTTGTAGTTTCAAAAACCTGCATTTTTGCCGTTTTTTGGCCAAAAAGTGCCACTTTTTGAGATCGCCGGTGCCTAATTGTTGCGGATTTGTATACTAGCTTTCCGAGACCTACAAAATGAGCTATCATGCACCCCTGTATCGAGGGAACTAAAAAAGTTTCCTTTGTAGAGTCAAAAAACATGCATTTTTCCACTTTTTGGCCAAAAAGTGCCACTTTTTGATACCTCCGGGGAAAAATTTTTGAAAACCCGGGCCCTACAGCTCGAGACCTACAAAATGAGCTATCACACACCCCTGTATCGAGGGAACTAAAAAAGTTGGATGGATGTATGGATGGATGGATGGATGGATGGATGGATGGATGGATGGATGGATGGATGGATGGATGGATGGATGGATGGATGGATGGATGGATGGATGGATGGATGGATGGATGGATGGATGGATGGATGGATGGATGGATGGATGGATGGATGGATGGATGGATGGATGGATGGATGGATGGATGGATGGATGGATGGATGGATGGATGGATGGATGGATGGATGGATGGATGGATGGATGGATGGATGGATGGATGGATGGATGGATGGATGGATGGATGGATGGATGGATGGATGGATGGATGGATGGATGGATGGATGGATGGATGGATGGATGGATGGATGGATGGATGGATGGATGGATGGATGGATGGATGGATGGATGGATGGATGGATGGATGGATGGATGGATGGATGGATGGATGGATGGATGGATGGATGGATGGATGGATGGATGGATGGATGGATGGATGGATGGATGGATGGATGGATGGATGGATGGATGGATGGATGGATGGATGGATGGATGGATGGATGGATGGATGGATGGATGGATGGATGGATGGATGGATGGATGGATGGATGGATGGATGGATGGATGGATGGATGGATGGATGGATGGATGGATGGATGGATGGATGGATGGATGGATGGATGGATGGATGGATGGATGGATGGATGGATGGATGGATGGATGGATGGATGGATGGATGGATGGATGGATGGATGGATGGATGGATGGATGGATGGATGGATGGATGGATGGATGGATGGATGGATGGATGGATGGATGGATGGATGGATGGATGGATGGATGGATGGATGGATGGATGGATGGATGGATGGATGGATGGATGGATGGATGGATGGATGGATGGATGGATGGATGGATGGATGGATGGATGGATGGATGGATGGATGGATGGATGGATGGATGGATGGATGGATGGATGGATGGATGGATGGATGGATGGATGGATGGATGGATGGATGGATGGATGGATGGATGGATGGATGGATGGATGGATGGATGGATGGATGGATGGATGGATGGATGGATGGATGGATGGATGGATGGATGGATGGATGGATGGATGGATGGATGGATGGATGGATGGATGGATGGATGGATGGATGGATGGATGGATGGATGGATGGATGGATGGATAACGGTATAAACGAGGAGGGAGAACCCGCGGCTATCGCCGCGCACACTTTTTTGTGAAAAAGTTCACTTTTTTGAGATCTGCGTTAAAAATTTTTTACACATTTCCTATTGTTGAGATTGCTGGAGTTGTTCTATAACTTTGAGATGTGCCACCATTGCTGCGCATCAAATTTGGCGCAAATTTGAAAATAATTTATTAGCTAACTCACGTTTCACGTGAGTAAACCCCAATTCTGATATTGCTAACCCCCTCTAGAATCGTATTTATTTATTCTAGAGGGGGTTAGCAATATCAGAATTGGTGTTTACTCACGTGAAACGTGAGTAACCTAATAAATTATTTTCAAATTTGCGCCAAATTTGATGCGCAGCAATGGCGGCACATCTCAAAGTTATCGAACAACTCCAGCAATCTCAACAATACTCAGGATTCACAGCGGAGCATTTTGAGCTATCGTGCGTCCAAAAAGGAGCGGAACTGGGAAAGTTAGATTTCTGGAACCCTGGGGTTAAAGGGGCCGTTTACCCCTTTTGGTGTGTGCAGTGGGGCCTGAAAAAAATTCACAGACTAAACCTACCCAAAAACGGGGGTATCCGCGATTTCAGGTGAATCTGAGGGATAAAAAAATTTTTGGAGACAGGACGGACTTGACTCGAGTGCTGCAGTTTAGGTAAGAGTGGAAATCATGTAAAGAATTTTGTTCGTTATGCTTCGGTCATAATGTGCCGTTTTCTGGCGCCGTCAAATAGAGAGTGTGAAAAGGAAGAGAGTTTTCCGGCGCCCATAGATAAAAGGACCCACATTTGACAGAAAACGACCAGAAAAGCACCAGAGAACGTCAAAAATGACGATTATGTGCTATGTTTAGCACTATTTTTTGCATAGTTTTTCGTGATTTTTTCAAATCTGATATTGATCTTCCTATGCCAACTTTGCGTCTAGTTTCCGAATATGTAATTCGTTTGCATATTTCGAGAGAGAGAGCAGACGTTGTCTCTTTGAAGAGACGGCAGACGAAATACGACGCCGGAAAACGTTTTGATTGTAACCGAAGCATTATATTGAAGTACCGTAATACCTGTAATTGCTCCCCCTAAAATTACTCCCCCCTATATTTACTCCCCCCTAGGGGGTTGTTGAATAGTGAAGTAATTACAGGTATTACGGTAAATGCTTACTATATGTTGTTGTAATGTGAAGTATACTGTATGAAAATCAGATGAAGATTACTTAAAGTCATCATAAATCAAACAGGATACAAATAGAATGAAAATTGGGAGTGGAAACTTTGAACCGGGTCCAACCATATAAATGAGCATTTTCGTTGTCACTGATTTGGGTTTGGTTTCACTGATTGGGTTTGTCTTATCCCGTTGATTCGGCTTTTTCTTTTCACTGATGGGATTTGTTCATTTTGAATGTATCTCTTGGCGGAAATTTCAAGTTTTTGGTCAAATTCGTAAAAACGTGTATTTTCTTTATCAAAATGTGACATTCTGTAAAACAGTAACGTATAGCGGTAATTTTATGCTTTAGCGAAATATATATTTTCCCATTTCTGTTTTTCGCCCAAAAATGGTTAGAACTTTTCCAAAATTCTGCGGACAGTCTTAAATGGTGTGATTTTTGTGAGCATCAAAGCTCGCTGCGCTCACTTTGATAGGGTTATTTTCGCATATTTATACCGTTTGTGTAAAAATACAAATAAATGGCAAAATCCGTATTTCGATGTAGGATAAAGCAAAAACTAAAGTCAAAACATAGTCAGAACATAGTCGAAAACCCCTAAGAACATGATTATTTATGATTTTGAAATAAAATTTTCAAAATTCGTGGTCCCTATGCGAAAAGTTGAAAAAACCGACTCAAAAATCAAAAAACCCCAAAATATGAATTTTTCGTCAAAAAGAACTCTAGAATAAAAAAATAAGTGACAAGAAAAAGCTAATTAGTGACGTAAAAAGCGTATTCAATTATAGAAAATAAACACCAAATCAGTAATATCCAAATCAGTAAAAAAGCATTTGTGAAATTAATCGCACTCAATATTGGGAAATTCAACACAATATCCATATCTGCAGTATGGCATTGAATACTTGTGCTCGCAAACTTACATACGCGTGTCTCGGAAGCACACAAGATGGAAGTTATGGAATGGGAAGAAGCGAAAGCGACCACCTCAAAGAACAACACAGCCATAATGAAATCAATAATATGTAAAATTCTTGAAATATTGTTTTTTGCTTGTATTGTATTTTCTGTATGTAACCTTGACTCTGTTTCTTAAAACTTGTTGTTTCTTTGACACTGTTTAATAAAGTTTATATTGTACAAAAATTCAGACTTACAAAATAAAGCTTCTTTGAAATTGTTGTTAATTTCACTTGTAATTCGAATAAAAGTTTATACATTGCATCAATAAAACTTGTTACTCTTATCATCACACACACAAAACCTTAATCTTTCTAGTACACAAATGTTTTTGGTTACCTGTTTATTCACTTAAAGTGTACACTAGTAACCTTTTATGGTTACTTCTTCGTAGTTTCACCAAGTCTAGAAACTCATCAATTATTCTCTCGAATAAATCAAAATTCAATATCGTAGTCAACCTACTACTGTGAACATACACGCTTTTCGTATTAACAGTACAACTTCCTAATCTTTACATACTTATGGAACCGCAAGGTTCAAAAGACCTGGCCTTTATTCCTCACCGTGTTGCAGTTATCCCCCGAGTATGTTGAAGGGTGGTGTCGTCCTCTGCACCGGGATCGGTCTAGGCTGGGTTCTCTTTAGTTCTCTACTGTTAAAACGATAAGCTTGTTTGTTCACTTTAATTTGTACTCATGTTAAGTCGCAAACATACGTTATTCGAATACGCCTCTTATTCGATAACGTAAATATTCAAGATTGAAACACGTTCCATAGTTTACACCTTCCTTGCGTCCCCTTCTTCTGTCGAACCTCGGGTTCGACAGAAGAGAACAGTCTAGACCCCGGAAGGGCATACTGTGTCATTTGGAACCTGGTAGTAACATGAACATCATATGAAGTATCATCAGATAGAGAACGGGAGTAAAATGGGCGTAGCCACGCTATCCCTAATCCAGGAGCCGTGGTGAAATCTACGGATTAACAAAACTCAATTTAAACTAAACCAAAAACCCAATCAGTATAGTGAACACTGGAATTCCGATTACAAAACCGGCATGTTTGCCAAACTTTCCATACACAAAAAAGGTAACCAATACATTTGTAAGTTTAATGATAGGAAAAACTCCTTACAAGAATACTTGTTTGAAAAGTGCAGTGACAAAAAATGTCAAACTTGTCCACGTTATGATCAAAACTTCATACACGGTATAGATAAATACGTGTATGAAACTGTTAACCAAAGTAATGCCAGGATCACTTGTAGTAGCAAAAATGTTGTGTACCAAATTTTCTGCAATAAATGCAAATACAGTTATATTGGTGAAACCGGAAGACCCGTTAAAAAACGTTTCGGCGAACATCTTCATGACGTTGGTAAAAACCAGAAGGACACTATCCTAGTTAACCATTTTAATTCACACCACACAAAAAATGACATGAGAATACGGATAGTTCACAAACTAAACGAAGACTGTCAAACTGACATGAGACGTGAAGCAGAGAATTTCTGGATGCACCAACTCGTCACTATCTATCCCTTTGGCATGAATGACAAAGTGGACGGAATGGATGGATTTGCTACAGATATGAACTGCGCTATGAAACAAAACTTCAAACACTACTTTAGCAATCCTGTACCAAACGTGAAACGAAGAACCAAATTTACTGTTAATAATAGTACGTCAACGAACAAACTGACGGAAGCGATCCAGAAGGAAATACCCGAAAACTACGAAATACGAGACATGTACCAAATGTTCAGAAGTAACAAAAATATGGAAACCACCAAATTGCTTAAAGAGGTGGAAAACACACGTAAAGATAAGGAAAGTCTACTAGCTTCAAAACTACTTGCGATAATAAAGTTAAATCGTAAAAAACACATTGTCACTACCGAAAAGATACCAATTTTCATTAAAGTAGATTTTCTCAACTCAATCATGGAAAAACTTGGAATACGAAATATGATCCACGATAGTAAAATTGAACGCATGTTACACCTCAAAGAAAGTAACTGTAAGGTGAATCTCGTATACAATTTGGTTAAAAACAACTTTTTGCGTTTCTCTAATTACAACAATACTTTGAAGATTTTGACTCAAAACCAACTCATTAGAATCATGAATGAAGAATGTGAATGTAAAAACTCACCTGAATTTGTCGATACTCAATATGGACATATCATTACAGGTAACACTGCCGTAATCGAATGTCCAAAACTACGTACCCAAATCGAAAAAGGAACTAAACATAGACAGGACTTTCCATTGACTCTTAGCAAATTTAGAGGTATACTCTACAAACTTGGAACTGATCTTGTTGAATCAATAGCAAGAAAGTCTAAAGATAGAGAACTACTTAAAAGTAAAACTCTAGTAACAGAAAGACTAATTAGTATCGGAGAAAGCAGATGGTTCCACAAGATCGGTGACCAACAAACTGTACCAGCAGATAATATGTGTCACAAAATTGACAGAACAACAAATGAAAAATTTATTGTTACATGCGTCGATAAAGCTGCAAACAACTTTGCGATAACATGCAAAAAGTTTTACCTAATGAAGTTAAGCGAGGAACTCGGTATAACGATAAACAATAAAGTAATAAGTTTTTCGGGAAATGATACTTATGAACTGTCAACCAAGGACACCACCACCATTTTTAGTGAATATGAACGAGTGTACAGAAAGCGTAAAATTACAGCTAACACCGAAAAATTGAACATTCCTCTTATATTTGCTATACCGAAATTCCACAAAGTACCAATTAAATACAGGTTCATAGCAGGTGCGAAGACAGCAATTTCCAAACCACTCAATATAACCATAGTCCGAATATTGGAAGTAGTGAAAAATTACATCAGAAATTACTGCAATCAAACCAAAAATCGTTCTGGTTGGAATACATATTGGTCAGTTAACTCTAGTAGCATCGTTGCAAATAATCTTAAGAATCGTAAATCACGAAGCGATACACTATTCTGTGCAGATTTTAGCAACTTGTTTACTTCGTTACCTCATGAAGATATAATTGATGCAATAATGTATTTGACCACACGTACCTTTGAAGCACAAAATGGAAAAAAGGAAATACACTGTAACCAATACAGAGCGTTCTTTAGTCACCAATATCATAAAAATTATACACCTTACACGCTCTATGAAGTCAAGTACATGGTGGAATTCCTTATTAAAAACAGTTACGTTCGTTTCGCTGATCGTAATTTTGTCCAAATTAAAGGTGTACCTCAAGGTGGTAATGCAAGTCCCCTGCTAGCTGATCTTATGCTTACAGCTATGGAAATTAAGTACCTCGGAACATGCGATAATTTAGTGAAACGTGAACTTTCTGTATCTTTCCGTTACATAGATGACCTGTTTTCACTAAATGAAAACATCAAGAATCACACAGCTGCTATATACGGCAATGTTCTTGAACTTAACCGAACAGATAACCGAAATGGTACTGCTTTTCTGGACTTGGATATTAAACTTTGTAATGAAAAAATCGAAATAAAAACGTACGACAAAACACGAGACTTCCGATTTGAAGTAATTAAGTACCCTAAGTACAGTAGTTGTATTCCCAAAAATATGCTACGAAATATACTAATAACTGAAATTATTAGATATAGTCATACAAATAATACCCTTTGTGGCTTGAAATTTAACATTAATCTTCTTATACAGACATTTATAAACAATGGCTGCCCTGACAACTTTGTAAATCGTTCACTTCAAGAAATTGTGAAAAACAAAAACTCCATGATTGCGTACATTAACAGATTAACTATTAACGCTATTGAAGACGTCAGGGCAAAATTATTTCAATCCAAAACTAACTAAAATCAATTCCTGAAATTAACTGAAACCAATCACTTATCTTTAGAAACCTCACTGCACTTAACTTCGAATGTTTACTTATATTATGTTTAAAATGCTGTATGTTATGTGCTTTATGGGTTTAGTTCTCTAGATTAAGTCAAAACTCACTTAAAAACAAACATTCCTTTCGAACCAATTTCAAAACTTAACCGTCCCACAAGGAACTTTAAGCAAGCTAAATCGATTGATGAAATCTCTTCAATGCGTGATTAGATTTCACAACACCCGCCTCACTATTCCACTAACGAATCAATTTCGTAACTTACTGCTTTAATTCTGTGTAATTTCTATGTCCCACAATATTTAATCGAACAACAATTCCATAACTTAACTCTTGCACCTCCATTTCGATAATTCCTATACTTTACTATATGTTTGCGTGTATAACTTCCATGTTTAATTCATTATTGCTTACTTTTAATGTTATTACACAAAACTCAGTTTAGAACTCGAATCTCTGTTATAGCCATGGAAAACACTGGACCAGATCATATCGCGACCGTCGTGGATCCGCTTCAGAGCTCCGCAGTGCACGACAACGTGGAACAGCCGATGGAGGAAGTGGATGACGCCGAAGTAAAACTACACTACGCTGAATGCTAATCGTCGCGCATGTTTTGTGAGTTTGGATTTGCTTGTTTTTCTGGATCTTTTTATGATTAAAACTGGATTTTTCATGTTTTGCTAAATGGTTCCTAGGAAAATATGCTTTTATTTCTTGAATAGGTTATAAACATTAACACTAAACTTAGAAAGGTTTCTTGAATAGGATTACTTTTTGGACTTTTTCTCTCTTTTGTCTTTTCTTTCTTCCGAAATCCATAACTCAGCTTTTTACGATTAAACTCCCGGGTCTCTACTGATGAGTCCGAACCCGGGAGTACACGTTTCGCACCCACTATCTAGAGCTCAGGACGAAATAGTGGGGTGGTACTTCTTTTTTGCTTTAACTCCTAATGTTTTACTCACCAAAAATCACTCACTTGTGTCAAATGGATTTCTTCTTGTCTCTCTTTTTTAGTATGTAATTTTACAAAAATAGGTTTTACTAACTCGCTAGAAAGCGAAAATTATTCATCGTACGTGATAATGTCATCGCTGATCTGGCCCCGAAATTCGCGCGGGCATTGACCTCCTAAACAAAAATGTGTGAAGTGTACAATGAGAAATTGATCTAAATCGAGCTGAAGTTCAAACACATAAAATTTATGATGTTTTACAGTATCTCCATTAATCCATTAGAGAGTGTCCAATGTATTTGGCTGATTTTTCGAATACGTGGTTTTTTGGTGCTTGATCCGAAATATTTGTACAAAAAAGAAGGAGAAAAGTCCATTTTCTGGATGCCTCAAAATCGAAAATCCTTGACAGCCTAAAAATCGCATTTTCTGGTCAGTTTACTTTTGGTTTCAAATTTCGGCGTATGATCTCAAAAAATGCAAACGTTGCTTCCTAAAATTTAAACTACTGTATTTCCTCTAATTAAGCCCCGTATAACGGAGACCGCTATAATAAAAAAGTGTAAAAAGCAAAGATGTCCAGAATATCCAGCGATGTGATTGGGATCATAAAACAATGTATCGACGACACATCTTGCAGACGAAAATGGAACCTTAGTGGGAGGGCTGTAATGGCCGTAGGGTTATCAAAACGTGATTTACATAGCCCCGGAAGCGTCAAGCCCGGCTCGGTCACATTGCTTTTTACAACATATCAATGACTATATTTGCACATTTTTAAGAAACACTCACCTGCTTTTCGACATCTACACTTATCCTCTTTTGTACCTTTCTCCAGTTTGACGCACGATTCGCCTTCTCCACAAACACTCTTCAAACATTTTTTATCTAAATAAAACACAGCTCCTTAAACTTACACAAGCAAGTCGGAGTAATCGAAGAAATCAAGACATACATTAAATGGAGTTAATTATAGGTAGTACGGTATGTCCCAGTTTCAACCAATCAGATCTCGGAGATCATAAAAGCATATTCCTGACTGCAATTAGTTCACCGCAGTTGGAGGTGAAATTTGTGTTCAAAAAATACTTTTAAAAATCCCAGCCTATTTATGGACAACATTACAAATCCGAATTTATCGCTACTTTTGGTAAAATGTACTGTAATGTCAAAGGTTAACTGTAATTCAATGGATAGAAGAATTTGTCTGTTCATGATTCCATGTTCATCAAGCCCCAAACCATTAGAAATTATTCGACACGAAATGAAAAATGTTTAAATTGTTTTGTCAGAAAATTGCTTTATCTCAATATAAATTTTAGTTTTCTATTTATTTATAAATGTTGAAACAAAATTGTATTAAATTATAAATGTCACTCTAAATACGATTTTTTATTCATTTTTTATTTTACACTAAATGTTATTTACGGAACAAGTCAGATAGTCCTCCTTCCACTTCCTGGTCGGCCACAATGTACAGAAGTAGCGAGATGGTAATCAACAACCAGAATCTCGGAATAGTGCTCAGAAATTTCGAATCAGCGATGCTTGACATGATGTTAATTTGAAAGCGAAGACTTACGACGGTAATAATATATAACTGGCACTAAAACCGACCATTAAATATAAAAAATATTTAAGAAATATATAAATGAATAATTCGAATAATAAAAACACAAATAAATATACTGAATGCTAAAATTCAAGCATCACTATTGATTAGAACCAATTGCCAAGTCCAAATTTTTCTCGAACGCAAGAAAAAGTGAAGAAATGGGTTCTAGAATATAAAATTTTTTTTCTATCGCGTGACAAAATAAAATGAGGTGGTCTGCGCTAAAAACAGCGGTCTCTAAAAGAGAATTTCATTTCGTGTAACGAGTCCGTTCGTAACGAATTTCATTCCAGTTCCTTGACGAAAAGGGATGCTCTGAGAGAATCGGTTACCGTTCAACTGGGAAAATAAAAGCCTCTAACCGCGCTCTAACCACAGTGCGCCAACCAACCAGCAGTCTCTTGTGTTAGACAGCGCCATGCTTAACACAATTCACAGGTTGTATGTACAGGAACATTATTTAACACTAAATGTACAGGTTGAAAAATGAGTGGTCAACTTTGGACAATCCGTTTACCTGGTTTTACAAAGCGATTCGAGCTGATCTTTTTTTGTTAGAAACCTACGAACTTATATTTTTATATGACACAAAATATAAATTTTGTTCATTTGTAAAAAGTAAAAATTTTTATACATTATAAAATTCTCGATTTTTTTGGGTCACATTTTATAAAGCTTTAGCTGTGGCTAAATAAAAAGCAAGGCGAGGAAAAGTAATCTGAGCAGAGAAATAGGAGCCAACTGATAATTTAGACGTTTTACTGATTTTATATATAGGTAAGTTCGAACTTTGGCGTAATCGTTGATTTTTATTTTTGCTGTTATTTCAAAATTTTTCACAGGAGCAAAAAGACTATTTGTATTGGCGAACCATTTGCTTGTTTGGATTTTGGACGTCTCTGTGGGAATGCCTCAGAAATTATCTTAATAGAATAACTGAAAATTGAGATCAAATCCTAAAATTTCTTTAAAATTTACAAAATTGGTACGAAATTTAGAGACACGGTCAAACTACAAATGCTTCTTTTATTTTCCAATCTGAGCATATTTCAATTATATAATGTGATCTTGATCAATTTCTATTTTAAACACCGAGAGCACAGTCACAATTTTCATGCTTCATATATTCGTAGATTGAACGAATATAACAGAAGCATTTGTAGATTGATCGCCTCTTCATATAAGGTAAATGGTCGTGGCGTATCTAAGAAAGCGTTATTTCCACACACATAGGTTAAAAAATGTGTGGTAGGCCCATCTATGCAGTATCCTTTCAATAAAATTATATAGTTAAACCAATATATTTTGTGGGATGTCAATATTGTTTTCCCTTCGATTTTGTGTGGGTGCCATTTTCGACGCGGCATTCTAGCATTCATTATTTGCTCTCTTTCTTTTCATTGTGAACAATTTTGTGTCGTATTGTGCTGAATAGGGAACTCATATTAAATATTTCCTTAACTTAAAATATTTTTCACCAAGAACTGTATTTTGTACTTCCCGCACAGTGTAGTTGAATTATTGACTTTGCTCTATTCGCTTCTTTTTTATGTCTCTCTATCAAAATCTGAAGTGGTTACTAAAATAAACGAATCCATTTTTGCTCCAACGAAGCAATTTACCCATTGATTTAGCACAGACATCGAAAATAAATTCTAACTTGTCCATAAATCATAATATTTTATTTGCTTGGAAAACGTAAGAAAACCAAAATACTGGGGCAGGCAGACAAACTTTTATCAAATTTTCGTTAATATATTAGTGTCAATATATACCCTCTTCCTATTACTGTTAACCCTCCTATTTTAAGGTATCCATTTTTGCAATTTTATGCAAATTTTAAATGTGTTGATCAGCTGTTTGCATTTGGTAAAATTGATAGGAGAATTCAACTATGTTAGATACAACCTATATTTGTCATACAAATTCAAAGCCTAAGGTGTTCCCAGGGTTTTTATTTTGGATCCTGTTTAATACGCAAACTATCATTGATAGTTCCAAACTCATAGAGTTTGATTTATCCGAAAATCTTGAGAAAACCTGTATGTTGTGGCCAGAGTAGCAGGATCTAGAGATTTGCTCGCTAATTCATCACTCTCTGCAAAGAAAACCAAAAGCTCGACTGCTCCCTTTGGCTCGATCCAGACCTTAAATGCCATATTTCTGAGATGATTTCTCAGGTATTTTTGGTGAGAAATCCGCCTTTCTTTCGAGAATCTGTTCTCTTTCTTTTTGCTTTACCTGTCTTTTGTTTACCTCCCTGCCGTTTCGATCATTGATACATAAATGTCGCGTTAATGCTTTTTCGGCATAACATTTCCCTTTATGTGATTTCTCACAGAGCACCGTATTTCTTTGTTTCCGTGATCACTGGATCAGAAGTGAAAATTTCAACTTTTTGCGACTTGGGTGGGATTATATTTTATATTTACTTCGCTAAAAACTCATGATAAAAACTTATAAATGTCATGATAATAATTGTTTGGCCATAACAAGGTTTGACTTATGATATTTGATGTATACTGTTTGATATAAGAGGTCACTAATATCATCCATTTTGTGACCTCTTAATCTAATGTTAACTAGCGTGTCTCTCCACCCCTTTTACATAGATGTAACTTTTAGTGGTATTAGTTGAGTAGTTCAGCTAGTACCAAGCCCAATATGAGTTTATTTTTTGTTTGATGATAAAGTACACATGATGAGAAAGTACTGTATGTGTGTTGTAATTTCCATTACCTTGACCTACCACCTGTGAAATGAGTAGAAAAATGTCCCCCTATATTAAGGCTCCATGGAGCTGTTCCCGAGTTAACGAATGACAAGCAGACCAGGGCAAGTGATAGCTCAAAATGACCGCCATAAAATTCTAAGAATTTTGGTCCCAACCCGACGCGGATTCGAGCGCGACAAAAAAGGTAAGGTAAATGTTCAAGGTCAAGGTAATGGAAATTACAGGTTACAGATCCGCGAAGTTCGGGATTTTCCACACGATTTCGGCGCCTGTGCCTCCATGGCCGAGTACAATGCGGCAGCCAGTCGATGAAGGTTCGGTTCCGCGTGGGTGAAATCGTTTTGTGGCACGGGGATTTTTGGCCCCGGGAGTTCTCGGGTGCGGGGAATCCGAATCCGGGGTCAAAAAATTCTAGGAGTACCCCCGGGGTGCGAAAAAAAATTTTTTTTCAATTTTTTTAAATCTATATTTGGCGGCGAAGCCGCGGGGCATCCTCTACTCCACCATTTTCTAGGCGCCCCGCACCTAACTAGGTGCGTAGCACCTAGTTATGATTTTATTATTTGCTCAGACCTTATTTCAGTGTGGGCTTTTAATTAACAAGGAACTTAGCTCAAATAAAAACTGTTACTTTACAGTCAATATTTCAGTATGTCGGCGTATATGCTGACGCCATACACCGCCCCAGACTTGGCGACGCCAGGTCACATTCATAGACCTTGGCATACGCATCTTTGGTTAGAAGAATTGGTTTGAATGGGTAGTCGTTATTGATTTCATCAATCTTGTGTGGGCGTCATTTTCGACGCGGCATATTGTGTTTTACTGGCAAGTTAAAGGATTTTTGGGAAGTGCATTCTTAGGGGTGCGTAATTTTAGAAATGTACCTAATTAGGGTAAATTAAATCCGAATTCGAAAAGTAAATCCGAATTCGAGGTAAAAATTTAGCTAAAATGTAGACAAATTTAGCTAAAAAGTACCAAAATTTTTGAAAGGGCCGT
The DNA here is from genome assembly GCA_022814885.1 of Ditylenchus destructor. Classification (NCBI taxonomy): domain Eukaryota; kingdom Metazoa; phylum Nematoda; class Chromadorea; order Rhabditida; family Anguinidae; genus Ditylenchus; species Ditylenchus destructor. Next base: position 42,923 of record JAKKPZ010000331.1, read on the forward strand.
TCTAGAAGGCATTCTTAGGGGTGCTTATTTCTGTCTGTGAGGTTTTTTCCTGTCCCCCCTTTTCTGGAAGGCATTCTTAGGGGTGCTTATCAGTCAGTCACACAAATTAGTCAGAGACACTAAGCAGTCAGAAGGAGCGGCCGAAGGCCGCGACTGTCGATCTCACCCTAACCATATACGCGAGGCGCCGGAGGCGGCGAGCCAGTCCTGCGGTTGGGCGCGGAGCGCCCGACCTTCTCCCTTGGAATGTGAGGGAACTTAGAACATATACTCCCGAACAACAGCTGCTTGAGGGTCATACATGTATCATAGTCATAGATGTACACAAAACCTTTAATCGGACTCTCGTAGGGAGTCCCAAGCCGCTAGTTTTTATTATAATTCTAAGGATCTGATAATAATTTACCTTTTTCCAGAGAATATGCACTATTATACTCAGACTAACTTGCTTCTTTTGTTTATTGTTTTACTCATGCCCATTGTCGATGTGAGAGCAGTATGACATGGGCTTGATCCTTCCGGACGTATACTACTGTAGTGATAGTAGGCATTTATTTACGAAAAAGATTAAGCCTACTTTTGAAGTGACGTATTTTAAATTTGTTCAATTTATGGTAAACTTTTCGTTAAAAATGATAAAAAGTTAGATAATAAGGAATCAACATTTTGGTCATTTTTAAATTAGCTCAAAAATTTTTCGCTATTAGACCATTGATTGAAAAGTTGAAAAAAAAATATTTTAATGTGGATAAAAATCGATTTTCTAAAAAGTTCGAAAACTTTAAGGCTAATAGTGTTTATAGGTATTTTTTGCTGCGCTGATTCTGAATATCGGAAAATCCCCATCCCTGGTGCATAAGCATTTTCTTAGACCGGCTTTTGCCCGATCCCGGCACCACTTGTTTTGACCGAGCTAGGAATGGCGCTTGGACACTGATCACTTCGAAAATTTGATCATTGCTTCTCTTATTTTTCTAACAGTGAATTGTCTAGGTATATTTTTCGAATGGCATATTTTTCGAATGAGTTCCCTCAAAGAGAATTGTTCTAGCTCTACGGCCATGGGCCTGTCGATGCATAACCGCTGTTACATGAGACAATCTAGCGCAGGAGACAGATGAGGGAGCTGGTGAGAGAGCTAGTGAGAGAGCTGGTGGGTGATGAATTTTTCTGAATATACAAAATAGAGTCTGTGGTATAGGAGAGAGATCCAGACGTACACTTGTGTATGGCCTCTGCCTCTCAGGTGTGGGACTAGGGTCCATGCTCAAGTGATATGTTCACCCGTAAAAATGTAAAGTAAAAATAGTATACGTTCGTCATTGAATGTGTTTGCCTTAAAATATTCGTATTTTACTAGCTTGCCAATTTTTATAACATTTATTTTTCTTGAAAAAAAGTTATGGTACTTAATGAGGCCTCACTCTAATCGATTCCATACGAAATTTCATTTTCTTATAACGTTTCTCTCTATCAATTACTTTCTTGCCTATTATTGCTTTCATACATTTTTTCATACTTTTTATCGGTAGCAAAAAAGATACTTACCTTCTTAAAATATGATACAAATTTCAGGAATCGTATTCACTGATTTAGCATTAAAAATATAAATTCGAGAACAATTGTTACATTCAATTACAAATTAAATTCTAAAATTATTTAAGCATAATTTGAATATTTATGAGAGCAATTTACACGATCACTTTGCTTGCAACATTCAGCGCTTGTGTTCGCTCCTTTGATCAACCCCAATGTTCAGACGGATGCACACCGGTTCAGATGGATGGGAAGATCGTAGAGGGTAAGTGAGGCTTGACTTCTTTGTTTTATTGCATACATTGCACATTTTATGGGGAATTGACATTTATTTGGTAGCAATAATATCGAATTTTAATTGACTATGCTTTCTTTCTTATTTTCAATTTTAAGGTCAAGGCCAAACCGTAGGAAAGTAATCGCGTCTTTGGGTGATTTTCTAATTGCGTGTGTCAAATTGCAAAGAAATTTTTTTGCATTTACATATAAAATTTATCAACAAAGAAATATTTTACAAAACTCTGTTTTTTTTGAAAATGCCTTCTTTTAAAGAAAAATAGAAATACAATTTTCCTTTGGCGAATAATTACGACGTTCAGTAACAAAAATACTTTTGGTGTTAAATATTGGGTCAAAAAGAGGGAAAAAGACGAAAAATTTCATTAGCTTTAAGCCAAAACCATCCTACGACACGTGAGCATGCAAACTTATAAAACAGTATTCAGATTGTGGACTTGATGCACCACCTAATTGCGCTCCTAATTGCCCCCCAACAAATTGTAAGTTCACTGTGTTTATATAAACAGTTATTTATAACTAACGCGCGCTAGCGCGCGGGGAGTCTATGTCAGTATGCCTTTTCTGTTCTAACTTCACTCACATTCCAAGGGGGAAGGTCGGGCGCGGAGCGCCCGACCACAGGACTGGCTCCAGTGGCGCAGCCAGGATTTTTGTTTTGGGGGGAGGGGTACGTTATAGTGGAAATGCCCATTTTGGGGGGGAGGGGTACCGCGTGGAGGGGGCGACCGACTTTTGGATTTTGGGGGGGGGGGGGGTACGGGACCAAATTGTTGCCAAAATTTTCACTGATTTACACTCATTTTTTCAAATTTTCCCATTTTTTTTTTGGGGGGGGTAAGTAAAAGAACTCTGCTAGAAAAATTTTCTGGCAAACAGCGTAATATTTCTGAAAAGTTTTGCCTGAAAAATTTTTATAACAAAATTTTCTACGAAAAAATTGCCGAAAATTTTTGAGAAATTTGGTTTGTTCGCACAAAAATCAAACAAAATTTGTTGATTAATGCTCGGCCGTGCCCGACAGGGCGCGGCCGAGGAAAAAATTTAGAAAATTTTGCCTCAACATTGAAAATTTTCAAAGGAAATTTTCTCTAACCTCACACATTTTTTTCAAAATTTTCGCCTGCGGCGCTATTTTTTCTTGGATTTTTCGCCTTCGGTCGTATGTCTAGTACTCGTATTACCTGTGTCTATAAAATTATTACTGTCGCCGGAGAAAATGACATAGGAAACTGCGCCGGCGTCTAAAATTGCAGTAAAAATACAGGATAAAATCGCGCCGCTGGCGAAAAAATGTTGGATACAAAGGAAAAATCAAAGAAAAAATAGCGCCGCAGGCGAAAATTTTTCAAAAATTTAGTGGGCTTGGAGAAAATTTCCTTTGAAATTTTTCAATGTTGAGGCAAAATTTTCAAAATTTTTTTCCTCGGCCGCGCCCTATCGGGCACGGCCGAGGCCATTCTTAGGGGTGCTTAAAGATTGCGGATTGCGGCAAAAACAGGCCCAATCCGCAACGCCAAAATTGCCGCAATTCCGCAATTGCGTGCAACTCTGCACGGTACCAAACGTTTTTGCCCATGGGATCAAAATTTTTGAGTTTACAAATAGGTGAAAATGAAAAATTCCCATTTTTGTCCAAAAATGATGATTTTTGGCCAAAAAATTGCATTTTTTGAAGCGTTATCAAAAAACTATTTGCAGATTCGGAATTCCCAGGTGAGTATTCCTTGTCAGTCTAAGTTTGGCTCAGTCTAAGTTTGGCTCAGTCCAAGTTTAAGTAAGTCACAGAGAAAACACACTGGTAAGAATGGCCCTTCCCAAAATTTTGGACAAAAAAGTCACAGAGAAAAAGGACTATCAAGTCATTTCTCTGGCACTCTGACCTAATGGTATAGTCTTTTCCACAGAAAAAAGTGAGAAGTGACAGATAAGATAAGAAATAAGCACCCCTAAGAATGCCCTCAAAAAACGTGCAATGTACGGACGCACGCACGTCACTAACTTACTATATTTATAATGCATGCCGCATTTCAGGTGAACTTCATCAAGGCGTATGTGAAAATAAATATTGTTGCTGCCCGCCGGATAAGGTGCCAACTAGTACCACGACTGTAACCACTCCCACTACCGTAACCACACCAACAACCGTAACCACACCCACTACCGTAACCACACCCACTACTGTTACAACACCCACTACCGTAACCACACCCACTACCGTAACCACACCCACTACCGTAACCACACCCACTACTGTTACAACACCCACTACGGTAACCACACCCACTACCGTAACCACACCCACTACCGTTACAACACCCACTACTGTAACCACACCCACTACCGTAACCACACCAACTACCAGTTCCGCAACTGGACCGCCTCTCGATGAGAATACTATTTCGCAACTACAATGCAATGCTATACCTTCAAACTATGACGCAACTTGTCAGCCACATTGCCTTTTGGCCAGAATACTACTCACGGTAAATTTGACAACAATTCTAAAGCCATTTTTCTTCGATGAAATTTTCTCTGCTCAAAATAATAAGTTCATTTCAATTTTATTGAATAAAAATTTTCAAAATTCGGGTGTGCAGAGTCATTGCTAAAACTTTTTTGACAATGTCGTTTCATAGAGCCATTGAACCTTGTGAATCATTGAAGAACAAAATTTGGTAAAGTTCTTCTTCCTTAACATCACTAAGTTTTAAATTTCAGGAGTGGATATTCATCGCCCAAACCCAACCAATCTGCCAATTATCCTGCACCTGGTACTTTGCTTGCGGCAAAGTGGCTCTCAGCACCCCTTCAAACCCACTCAGCAACACGACTCCCGGGATAATACCGTATACGGCGGTAGTACCTCTCCGAACAGCACCGGGAGTGATACCTTATGGAGCAATACTGCTTGGTAGAGGAATTTGTGGAGACCACGTTGTTAGTTTGAGAGCGATGAACTCATTTCCCGGAGTACCGATGGGAATCGTGGCTAGAACAATGTAGGTGTTTTCCGACGATAGTTTAGTTCCAACCACTAGAGAGTTGGAAAAACTTAGCACAGTCTTTTCACCTGAGCGATGCATTTTCAACTCCCTAGAAATTGTCCCCTGGAAGAATTTTTCGAAATTAACACATGCTACCCCTTGTTTTTACAGCTAGCAAGAGTTGGATCTCGCGATCCAGACGTGATCCAGGGGCGTGTGATATGGTCCAGATCTTCCCTAGACCGCAGCCTTTCAGCGGTTCGCCAATTGCTGCACATCATGCGGCAAGGCGCGAATTTGAATGATAATTTTATACCAGGCGGCTGCAAAATAAAAGAAGGGAAACCAGCCAGCCGCCATCTTTCACCAAAGCGGACACAACTCAGCGAAAGGCTGCGGTCTAGGGAAGATCTGGACCATAGCTAAAGACCCCAAAAATATTTTTAAAATAAAAAATATTTAAAAAATATTTTGGACTTTTTTAACTAAAATATTTTTAAAATATTTTTTTTATTATATATTTTTGGAATTTTACTTATATTTTAGTAAATATTTTGGCATTTTTGGGCAACTTTCGTGATTTTTTGGCAAAATATTCGCAGCGGCCTAACACCGCCGCGAAATTTTTTTGGCGGAGAAATTTTACCAAAAAATTTTGCCGAAAATTTTTTTTACGAAATCTTTCAAAAAATTTTTTTTTTATTTTGCCGTTTTTTTCCAAAATTTGTTATATTTTGTTGAATTTTAGCTTTTAATTTAGTCTAAAGTAAGTAACAATGAAGGCTAAAAAAGCAGAATTAAAGTCTAGAATCGGCAAAAAATAGCTACTTTAAAAAATATTTTTTAAATATTGTGCGATTTTTTAAAATATTTTAATTAATTAACACCGGAATTTAAAAAATATTTTTGGGGTCTTTAGTGATAACACAACGGCTATCGCCGTGTTATCAACGAAATTGTCAAAGGTGGGATACACAAAGACAACTTTTAACCTACCGTAAACTCTCTAATTTAACCTTTTTTTTCTTTTTGTGAAGTCTTTAAGTCGTTAGCATATATCTACGCTAACCTGAGTGATGTTATAAAATCCAAAAGATATCCTTAGAGAACGATCATAAGTCAGACGACATCACAAAGAAGAGTCCAAAAGCGATATTGTCTTTTTATTTCTACCGGGATTTCTAAACACTAAAACGGACACTCATTCATACAAGAATTAATTCAAAAAATACACGCCATCACTCTCATTTTCATTAGTCGAGTACGTGTTTTGGTGAAATTACGTTATGGTAAACATAGCTAACTTTGAATCTATCAAAACACTTCGTATGCAGTGTATAAAATAACAGAATAGTTTTCTGAACAAACAGAGAAATAAAGAAGAACGAGTAAAAATGGCGGTGGCTGGACTCGAACCAGCGCCTTTGCTTATCCGGAGCAATGTGCTAACCAGCTACACTACACAGCCATCCGGGGAAAAGGCTTTTAATCTCGGCTAAATCACTACGACTATAATGTGATTCAACACAACGCCGCTACAGCGACGAGGCAAAAAATGAATATAAAGTAGATTAGAACAGAAAAACACAGATAAAAAGAAAAAGATAATGAGCCTCTAGCGTTATATATTGCCTTCTTTATTTCTCTACTAGCGGGATATGGTGCCTTCGGCACCGAAATTATGTTACGTGTCCTTCAGTTGGACCTGCGGCCCTCAATCGGCCTTACAGTCGGGCCTGCGTTGATAACATAAGTATTTAAAGTTTGTAGTCAAAAAGCGTGACGGACAGAGGAAAATTGGTCTTGGGCTCTCCAAAAAGCATTACAGTCGGTCCTGCGGCCCTCGCTCGCTCTTGAACAGAAAAATACAGATAAAAAAGAATAAGATAATGGGCTTCTTGCGTTATATATTGCCTTCTTTATTTCTCTATTTGGTCCGCAAACTGTTCTCTTGTATTATCCTCATACAAATTTGAGTCAAAAAGTAAACATTTAGTTTGTTTGTCTAACAAAGTAAAAGCTTTGTTTGTTTGCACCATAAGTTGGATTGAAAACGATCATCAACATCGAGTGTTCAAAAATATGTGTGAAGGTATATGTTTTTATCATTTCACCACAATCAGCTTTCATTTCATCATCTTTTTCTCTTGTATTATTTACTAGCACCTTCGGTGCTAGTAAAAAGATAAAATAAAAATATCTGGGAAGTCTGTGCTTGTGGGTACGTATGTTAAGCGCGTGTCTAATTGAATGCGCTAACGCGGATTAAGCTGCTTCTAGACGCCCATGATCGGCCAACATGATTTGGGTTGGGTTGTGAAGCGGGCTTTGTCAGCGGAACCTCGCGGCCTTCGGCCGCTCGATTGCATTTTCGGGATTTTCACCTGGCCATATTTCCCGCTCCCGTGCCGTGTCCAAGCCGATTGATACGTCATTCATCTTCTCTCATCGAGAGCTGCAAAACGACGTATTACTTGCCCGGATACGAGCGATTCGAAATTTTTCGAAAATCGAAACTGGAACTGTTTTCTATTAAGGGGGATTCTAATAAAATGTATGACAAAGTACAGATTTTGTTTAAGAGTACCATAACATGGATGCAGAGCGAAATACAACGAGTATTCAAAAATTTGTGTGATGGTGTATATTTTTACATGTTCAATAACACATACAGAAACGCAATATTTGTTAGAGAGACAATTTTAGCAGAGAAGCAATGCTGAAAAAAGAGTGGAAAAAATCTTTTAAAAACTTGCACATCATCACTCTAATTTTTATTACTTGGGTTGAAAATTTCTCTCAGATGGTTATAGTAATGTTACACAGAGATACTTTGAATTGACAAATAATTATTTGTGGAGTAACAACAAAGTAATAATGAACGAGATTGATCAAGTTATAATGGAAGTAAGAAAATACTTAAGCTTGAAAAAATGATGTGAACAGATTGAATAAATTACATGAAGAAAATTATCGGACTAATTTTTCTTTCTAAAAAATTTACACAAAAAATTTACACGCCATCTCTCTCATTTTTATTACTCGAGTTGCAACTTTCAGTAAAGTAAGTTAAGCTTTTTCCTAATTGATTAGGAACGTTTATTAACACTAGTCAAGAGAAAGGAGCCCGTTAGAATCTCGTATGTTTGGTATTAGTTATCATATTTTTCTATTTTTCCATTTTTCCAATTTTCAATTTGTCTGTTTTTCAATTTTTCCATTTTCTATTATCAGAATTTTTCAGGATTCTTCGGGCTTGTTTAATACTTTAGTCAAGCTTCAATTGCTGACTTACTTGCTTAATACTTTAGCTTCAATTGTATGCCCTTATAATGGTTGTTCTGGAGCTTAACCCTAGAAGGGCCGGTGCGCCCAAGTGCTTAAATCGACACAACTTTTTGTCCTCTACAAGAATATGGAAGAAAAAAAATTTCGGTAACGGGAAATTTCGAAATCTGAGGCTGATTTCGAAATCATCTTTTTTCGATAAAAATGCTCGCGGTGGTCGGCTTTGGCAGGCCATATCTATTTTTTCTAGCTTATATGGACAGTAGTGTTATATACCGTTGGAAAGCCCATGTCCTGGGCTATGTACATACCTGCTTTGCGGTCCGTGGTCCCACCACGAAAAATGAGTTTTAGCGGAAAATTCAAAATTTATACGTTTTCTCCAACTCAAGGTGTCCGCACTGAAATGGCCGTAATTTTTTGATAAAGCCAGATACACAATTGTGGTAAAAAGTATGTTGTAGAGGAGATTCTGGGGCACATTTATGTTTTTTTACACTGGCAATAAGTTTCCAAAAAAAGTTTAGAAAAACTGGATTTCAGGAAAAAATTTACTGAGGGAACGGCCGGCTATGGTCAGTTTTTGACGTTTCATTTGATATACTGGCCAGATTTTTTGCACCCGGGGGTTTTCGGACACGCAGAACTCAAATCTGGAGTCAGATTTGGATTTTACTATAACCATCTGAGAGAAATTTTCAACCCAAGTAATAAAAATTAGAGAGATGATGTGCAAGTTTTTAAAAGATTTTTTCCACTCTTTTTTCAGCTTTGCTTCTCTGCTAAAATTGTCTCTCTAACAAATATTGCGTTTCTGTATGTGTTATTGAACATGTAAAAATATGCCTAAACATGTCAAAAACGGAAATCACAGAAAAACTATGTGTCATCCCTTTAGTGGTTTTGGGCGGAATGCCAAAATAACGCCAAAATTTGACATTTTTTGTTGAAACTGATGCGAATTATGAATCCGGCACCCTCGAAAACCCCCTTGTATGTGAAAGTTAGGGCGAAATGCGGAAGTGGGCAGAACGCCAGAAAGTGGTGCTTTCATACACCGAATGCCAAATCTGATTCCAGATTTGAGTTTAGCGTGTCCGAAAAACCCCTGGTGCAAAAAATCTGGCCAGTATATCAACTGAAACGTCAAAAACTGACCATAGCGGGCCGTACCCTCAGTAAATTTTTTTCTAACATCCAGTTTTCCTAAACTTTTTTGGAAACTTCCTCCCAATGTAAAAGAACATAAATGTGCCCCAGAATCTCCTCTACAACATACTTTTTACCGCAATAGTCTAAGTGGCTCTATCAACAAATTGTGGCCATTTTAGTGCAGCCACCTTGAGTTGGATAAAACGTCTAAATTTTGAATTTTCCGCTAAAACTCATTTTTCGTGGTGGGACCACGGACCGCAAAGCAGGTAATGACATAGCCCATGACATGAGCTTTCCAGTGATATATAACACTACTGTCCATATTAGCTAGAAAAAAATAGATATGGCCTGTCAAAACCGACCACCTCGAGCATTTTTTATCGAAAAAAGGTGATTTAGAAATCAGCCTCAGATTTCGAAATTTCCCATTACCGAAATTTTTTTTCTTCAATATTCTTGTAGAGGACAAAAAGTTGTGTCGATTTAAGCACTTGGGCGCACCGGCCCTTCTAGGGTTAAGCCTAAACCTAACAAGGAAACCTCACCTGGTGAAACGCTCACCTGGGGAAACGCGATGGATAGGAATTTACCCCACCTTGTGGGCACTCGAACGGTACCAATCTTTTTGGCATATACGATCCGAAAAAAGTTAGCCTGATACGGAAAATTGGATTTTTACAAGGAAAATGCGAGAAAATCCGAATTCAGAGGCCGTTTATGGGCATTTTTGTCTATGAAAGTGCCAAAAATAACGTCATATTCGTGTTCCCCGTAATTTGTTGGGTAAGATAGGACCTTTTTCTGAATTTTTTGGGAAAAAAATTTTTTTACGTTTTTTTGCTACCAGGTGAAAAACCTGAAAAATTTTTTTCTCAAAAAATTCAGAAAAAGGTCCTATCTTACCCAAAAAATTACGGGGAACATGAATATGTCATTATTTTTGCCACTTTCATAGACAAAAACGCCCAAAAAGGGCCTCTGAAGTCGGATTTTCTTGCATTTTCCTTGTAAAAATCCAATTTTCCGTATCAGGCTAACTTTTTTTTCGGATCGTATATGCCAAAAAGCTTGGTACCGTTCGAGTGCCCACAAGGTGGGGTAAATTTCTATCCATCGCGTTTCCCCAGGTGAGCGTTTCACCAGGTGAGGTTTCCTCGTAAGTCTTGCTTGGGCCGCAAGCCCAAGCCTAGTCCTTCAATATGCCCTTATAAGGGTTGTTTGGGAGCTTAAGCCTAAAGGTTTCAAGCCTTTGGCAACTCGAATCTCAAGTTGCCAT
>JAKKPZ010000332.1:0-53121 GCA_022814885.1 Ditylenchus destructor
AATGAGTCATCACTTTCCGTTTGCTTACTGTGAAGAAGCGAGCAAGGCAGGTATGATACCGTAAATCCTCTAATTAATCCCCCATCAATTAAATCCCCCCTCAAATAATCCACCTCTAGAAACTGACGAAATAATAAATCCCCCCTCAAATAATCCCCCCAAAATGGGTATCATTCCAATTTTTTCCAAATTTCAAATTTTTTAGCGCAAGTTTGAATTTTTATTGCAAAATTTGCTATTATTTACAAAATTTGGTCAAAAAATTGAAAAATTTGGTAGAAATTGCCGAAAATTCGAACAAAAATCCAAAAAATTCAAATTTTGGGCGAAAATTTTTTGGGGCCCGTTCAAAATTGGTTTAAATTTTCAAAAATTTTCCCAAATTTTGCCTAAAGTCCAAAGATTTTGACAAAAAGTGTCATAATTTTAATTCCTCCCAAATAAATCCCCCCTCAAATAATCCCCCCTCTAGAACCTGACGAGATAATAATCCCCCCGGGGGATTAATTAGAGGATTTACGGTATATATTCTATAAAGATATTTGTAAGGAACGAAGCTGCAATTCCACTTTATGATTGTCCACTTTATACCATAAACCAAAAATATCAGTATATAGGGAGTATTTTATCAAATGTTCAATTTTAGTTTCACATTTCCACCTGAGCCTAAGCTCTTCGCCCTTAAGCCCCATTTCCCTTTGATTCAGTTTTTTGATACTTGCTTTTGACCTTTTCCATTTTTTTCTCATATTTCTCGTTTTCTTCTTTTATTTTCTGAGGAAGTTCTTGATTTAGAGCGTCGGTTCCTTCTTTCAATTCTTTTTCTTGCTCTTCCTTCAATTCAGCCACCTTCTTTTTATGTTCTTCTTTTAATTGATTTGACCTTTCGTTTCTTTTTTTGCTATGCGAATGAAAAAATCTTCCGTGATCTTTTTCTACTTCATCGAGCTTTTCCTGAAGAGCGTTCTGCAATTCCCAGACTTTTGCATTGTATTTTCCTTGGATTTGTTCGCGGAGCCTCTCAACACTTTTCTTTGTTTGAATCTTATAAGCTTCAACAGCTTCGTCATGTTCTTCTTTTAGCTGATTTAATTCAATCTTTTCATTTTTTCCTGGATCTTTGTAAGTTCCGGCTAAATAAAAAATCTAGCGTATAATAAGATTATGGATGGGATTAGGGAACGTCCAGAAAGTCTGTGGTAATATTATCCGTTTGTGTAAAACTTAATTTACCTACGAAATGAAAGGTTCAAATGAATGGTTGGTCCCGCAGCGAAGTTTCTTAGAATGGGAAAGAGAGTAGCAGCTTTCAGAGACAGCTTTCACACAGACGCAGTAGCTTCTCTTCTTCCCCAGCCAGTTGCCTTCCCATTCTAAGAAACTTCGCTGCGGGACCAACCATTCATTTGAACCTTTCATTTCGTAGGTAAATTAAGTTTTACACAAACGGATAGAACGGTAAACAACATTTTTTGGAAAAATATGATAGAAAAGAGAAATATTGAACCGAAATGGGAGCCATTTAACCTAAACTGAAAGTACCACAGTCAACCCCCGTTAAAGTTCATTAATGTAAAATAGTGCAATTGTAACAAAAAAGTGTATGAAAATGGTAAAAATAGCATAAAAACATGAAAAACACCATTTTTGGGCATATTTGGGCCATTTTTGCCGTGGGAAAAATTTTCCCCGGATAAAGGCCCACCCCGGGTAAAAGCTTCCCTGAGGCCGGTCCCGAAGGGGGCCTTTAACGGAGATTGACCGCACTTTGCTCGGAACATATTTTTCACTACAACTGAAGCGTTTTTGCCACAAAATAAACCATAAACTAAATAATAACGGTTCACATAAAATTTCATGAAAATAAACATTTTAACTTCAATAATAATATAATGTAAAATTGCAAGAAATCTTCGGAAGAATTATCCCAAAGGTATGATAAACTGTTTATTATAATTATTATATTATTACAGTCAACCCTCGATAGCGTGCGCGCCTCGGGACTGGACCCGGAGGCGCACGTTATCGAGGGACGCACGTTATCGGGGGTTGGTTTTTTGAAAATTTAAGCCAATTTTAAATTGGCGCCAAAATTTTTTGACCAAAATTTGAATTTTTTACATTTTTTACAGTATTTTTTTAATATTTGCCAAAAATGTGATAAAAATTGCGAAATTAAAAAAAATTCAAATTTGGGCCCAAAAAATTTCAAATTTTTTCGAAAATTTGTTGAAATTTTTCGAAACTATAGGGGGACCCTATGAATTTTTCACGAGGGTTGACTGTATTATATTATTAATTAGCCTACCCTTAACTTTCACCCACAGTTTCATTCCTTTAATGGGTCTTGGCCGCATCAGGAAATGCCCAATAACTGAACCATGTTTGTCATCTACACGCACGGATTCTATATCGCTCTCATTTATGCCCTCGATTGTCGCAATTTTAGAAATAATATCCCTGTTATCCGCGTTATCGAATAGCCAGATCGATTGCTCAGTTGAATCGCCGTATATTTTATACATCACCGTTTCAATAGGACGACTTTGCCAATGATTTCCATACCCGGGACCTGAACCGGGTAATTTAAATTTAGGAATCATTTTAATTATTTAGCAATTATTGTAACTAACGTTAATTATTTTTTATTAGGAAAAAATTTTAAATTTAATGAATTATTTAATTAAAAGTTAGACTAATCCACTCTACCTAAGTCGCACGTGTCCGTCCATGATATCTCATTTTGTAGGTCTCGAGCTGGAGGGCCCGCGTTTTCAAAAATTGGGGAGCGACGATCTCGAAAAGTGCCATTTTTTGGCCAAAAATTGGCAAAAATGCATGTTTTTGACGCTACAAAGGAAAGTTTTTTGTTCCCCCCGTACTGGAGTGCATGATAGCTCATTTTGTAGGACTCGAGAAGTTAGTATACGAATCCGCAAAAATTAGGGAGCGGAGATGTCAAAAAGTGGCCTCTTTTTGCCAAAAAGTGGCATTTTTGTCAAAAAAGACATTTTTCAAACACAACCGTCTACAGGGCTGATTTTTTGCGCCCGGGGGTTTTCGAGTATGCTGAATCCGAATTTGACGTCAGATTCGGGATACATTCTCACGAGGTCGTGTTATTCACACGAGGTCTCTCACGAGGTTCTATTCAACATTTTCCCCAACTTACCTACACAGATGCAGACATGGCGCCCAGTTACCCCCAATACAGGTAGGGGATATACTTATATTTTGAGTACCAGTGAAAGTGCCGATATCGTGCAAAATATTGACACCTATCATTGGTGTTGTATTTCAAGGAGAAACGAGGTGAACCGCTTCTTTGGTATATAATTTTACCGTAAATCCTCTTATTAATCCCGCTTCAAGTTTAGGGTGATTATAAAAAATCACCTGCGTTTACTTGATTGTATTCCTGACTCAGCAGCATCACAACTATTATCAAAGTCAGCATAATCACGTTAGTGTTCATTGAATTGATATAGACGGTTTCTTTAGGCAATCTTAAAACCTGGAATGTATTCTTATCCTTAAGCAAATAAAAGACAAAATAAATGAACGAATGTTCGAGAACGAACGGAAAATTGAACAGGCAATTCAACAACTGAAATATTTGGAAGAGCAAGCCCTTTTATAATTACAGTTACGACTTTTATGGTAACTGGTTAACTGGTCCCCTAGTTACAGGTAATACGGTAAATATCATACAATTAATAAGTTTAAACCCAATTATTTTTATCAGTCGCTTCAGATCAAAACTTTCCTCATATTTTTCTGCAATTCATTAAAAATTTTATGCACAACTGAAAATTTTAATAATTGTGAATAGTGAAAAACACTGCATTTCAACCCTTCATTGCCGAGTGTATCCGTTCCGATACGATTTTGATTGAAGTCAAAAAAATTGGTTTTTTAGATATATTTAAAAATAGCTAAAAATAGACTATATTTTGTCTACATTTTGTCTATTTACATTAGGCGTACGAAATACTAGCTAAAAAGAGCAAAAAATGGGAAAAAACCGCATTTTTTGGCGGGGGGAGTAAATTTGCTTCGAAACGAAACATATCTGCAGTGGGGACAAATTAGACTGGTTGGTCGGTTAAAATAAAATTTAAACTGAATGAAATCAAAGCAATTGGGGTTGCATTTATTTGCACTAACAACTGATTTGACATTTATCATTTCGCTGAATTGGGACACACAAATGCGACACTGAATTGGGACACACAAAGTGAGTCTCAATGGAGGCCCATAGAGGTCCCATACTGGACCTGTGCAAAAGATGAGAGACCTGTCAATACTTTGGAGAAAATCTGAAAGCAAGCGAAAGAAAATAATTTGACAGGCTACCCTCTCTCTTTTTACGTGGCAGTTTTTCTGATAGTGTACGTTTACTCGAGAAATACAAGCATGGGGGCATGCATTAGATTTGCTGAAAGAAATGAACAAAGATTTATTGTTATTTGCCGGTCTCCACAGCTTGTGTTGTGAACGTGGTGGGCGCAATGCACAACAGGCACAGCACAGTCCAATGCACTGGGGGGTTGGAATCTGCAAGTGTGGTGTGTTATTTTGCAGAAAATCTGAGAGAAAAATGAAGACTGCTAAATTTTCATTATTTTGAAAAAGCATGTATCATAAAATCAACTTTGCAAAATAAAATAAGTTTTTGCAAAAAAAACGATCGGGCAAAAAACAACTGGGCAAAATCATTGCATCTTGCAAACTGCAAATAAATCAGTCAATCTAGCGGTTTGTGCTTGTATAGTCAAAGTCAGGCTGTATAGGACGTAGGTCTTGTACATAGGTCTTAAGAGATAGCCTAGCGTGTCTTTACGTGTCTGATTATCTTTCTGTGTCTTTTGCTGTCTGCTTTAACGATATTATTTCTTCTGATCATTTAGTCGAGGAATAGGATACTAGGCCAGTCTTATGTTTTAAGCATATTTTGGTAGAGTTTTACACAAGTTTTAAGCAACGCTTTTTAAGTATACAATGTTTTTCGCAATTTTTGGCACCAAGCATAATCCACTCTACCTAAGTCGTATCCCATGGCAAAACTTTTTTCGTTCCCCCGATACAGGGGTCTGTGATAGCTCATTTTGTAGGTCTCAGAAAGTTGGTATTCGAATCCGCAAAAATTGGGGAGCGGCGATCTCAAAAAGTGACCTTTTTTTTGCCAGAAAGTGGCAAAAATGGCCGTTTTTGAGGCTACAAAGGAAACTTTTTTTATTAGCGGCGAAGCCGCTGCGCATAACTCTGGTTTAAAATAAGTCAGTAAAATGTTTTGGATAAAACGCTCTATGCGTTGGAAAATTGCAAGTTTTTGGAAAACTTTCATGCAAATATTTTAATACCACAATCATTTTTTAAAATCCGATTGTCCGCAAACTTGTAGAGGCAAAGAGTTTAATTAAGTTTGACATTTTAAGCCGGATAAACACAACCCGTTAAAGGAGGACACGGGCCCCGCCGAATTCGGGGCCAACTCACCGCAAACGGACACGGGCCCCGCTGAACACGTGCCCCGCCAAAATGGGCTACGGATTCGGATTCTCCGTATCTGAAAACCCCCAGATGACCCGGGGGTTTTCAGATAGGACCTGGGACCCGCCAAAACGGACCTCGGATTCCCACCGAAAAGCACTAAAAACCCGAAATTCCAGAAAATCCATTCAAACGGCCTTTCTTCCCGCCAAAACCTTCGATGAGTCATAACTTATTTTTTCCCTGCGGACCCAGGGTTCGGATTCCCCGTATCTGAAAACCCCGGGTGCAAACTATTGAGGCTGTAGAGTACTCTGGGGTATATGGAGACTATGGAGTGTAGTGTTGGAATTTTTTTGCTGACAAAATAACTTTACATGGCAACAAAATACGCAACAACCCAAAACAAATAAACAGAAAACAGTGTCACGACTTCTGGCGCTGCACCGCTCACTTCGGTGCTCGATTCGCTTGGTGAAACTGTGCTTCCGGTGTCAGAACCGCCATGCTTCTTCCTTGGCTTCCATTTAGCTGACGCAAATCCGACCAGATTCTTTTTAAAATTGAATGCCACGCAGTGATTGTTCAGCACTCTTTGTCCTACCAGCAAATAATCGGGATTGTTTTTTCGGTTCTCATTCGCGTGGCAACAGGTATACATCGAGAAAGCACCTCATAATTTCTCCATCGCTGCCTAATGACGGCTCAGGTATGTACTATAAAGAAAGGCATTGTTATTTAATTTGTCAGCACTACCAGAAAAACATCCAGAAATACCGTATTCCCTGAAATTATTTCCTCCTCTAATTATTACCCCCTTGTAATTATTACTCCTCCAAAAAATGGCCTTTTTTCCAAAATTTTCCAAAAATACAAATTTTTTGGCGCAAATTCAAATTTTTTCGATATTCAAAATTGGTTCCAATTCAAAATCCGTTTAACCGTTCAAAAAGTTTTCGAAAAATGCCCAAAAATCCCGAAACTTTTCGCCCAAAACATTGAAAATTTTAGATTTTTCGGAAAAAATCCTCTAAATTTTCGCCGCGCGGCGACATTGAAGTTTTATATCCCCTAAATAATTACCCTTGGAGCTCGTCAGAAAAAGGAGTAGTAATTACAGGGATTACGGTAGTCAAGCTTCGAAGTTTTTGCTAAAAGGCATCCCGAAAAGACTTAACATTGGATCAAGTACCAAGAATGTCTAGAATTTCTGTGCGATTTGGGCAGAAATTAGATTTAAAAAATTTTTTCGCCAACCCAAAAAATAACTTCATAACAAAAAGGTAGCCATTTTCCACCTCACTTAAACAAAGTTTTAAAAATCTCCCACCTCAGTCCTTATATAGTCTCTCCACCACAAACCCAGCTCCATCTCCGTCCCATTTTCACCGATTCTCAACCACACAGCATCGTCCTTGCTATAGGCCCTCTGGCATTCCGCTTCATATAAATTCAGCGTTGAGTTAAAATAAACTCCGCTCGCTTCCACAAAAATGTCTCGGACTGCCTCATTTGAAGTGAAAATGCACAGAGAAATGTCCACGAACACAAGTGACGTGTTTAGAGATATCACTGATTGTTTGGGAATTGGAGTCTCGGTTTTATATGATAGCTTCCTGTAATATGGATGAGAAATTAGTGTTGTTAATATCTATGAAAAAAACTATAAAATAGTTGAAAATTATAGTATGGTTTTTAAATTGATATTGTTTCTGATTAAAGCTTCTAGAACATCCTAGCAGACGAGTAATAGCTCAAATTAATGCTCAGAATCTGGGCTTCCGATTACGCCATTATTCTTCTTCTAGAATATTCTAGTATCACTGATCAGAAGCAATATTCGTTTAAAACCTATACTATAGTTTTCAACTATTTTATAGTTTTTCCATCGATATTGACATCACTGTGAGAAATCTCTCATACAAACTTACTAGTTCTCAGGGTTTCGGTAAAATTCTTTGCTCATGGGTTAAATCACAAGCAGGGGTAGCATGTTTGATGACGTCACTATATTTACGAATCATGATTCATTCACATTCAAATATAGCATGATTCATATTTGTGATGACGTCATCAACTATGACATACTCTTGTCATTTAGTCGATGGCGAATGAGTTGGTATCCTTCTATCATTGCAAACCTTCTTGTACCATTTATTTTGGCAAAATTCTATTTTTGTTATAAATTCAAAGAAGCAAAAAGAGAACCAAAAACACCGTTTGGTCTCAATAAAAATGCCAAAAATATCAAATTCTAAATTCGAATCAAAATTCAGAATTAGAATTGAAATTAAAATATAAATTCAGGAAGATATTTAAAATTTGAAGGAAAATTGACAGAAGCACAACAAGTTGATAGAGACATAACGGGATACTTACGTTAAATGCACTTGATTCCAGGAATTTGGAAAGGGTTGATCATTTCGAGGAACATATCGCCAATCATCCAAACAATTTTCGGTATCCTCATCAGTGATGAGTCATCACCGATTGTGATCACATCTGTTCCTTCAACGTCGACGATTGGCACTGCTGTATCGAAAAGGGTGACGGTTCCATTCAATGCAAAATCTCTTAAACATCACATCTTTTTGGTACCAAATTTAAGCAAAAATTAAATTAAACAGTCCGGAAAAAATTTTTAGGTAATAATTTTCGCAATCATTTTGCGAAAAGTACTACCTGAGAGCTTAATTTTTTTCAAAAATGTAATTTTTTCTGAAAAATGTCCACTCAAAATGACATTTTAAAACAAAAAATGAACAATTGTATGCGTGGGTATTGGTTTTTGGTTAAGCTAAGCCCTTAAGCTAAGTCCTTAAGTTAAGCCTTTCGCGTAGACGTCGTATACTCAAGAGTCCATGACCCTTTAAAAATTGGTGTCAAAAATAATCGCTCCTATTCACCAAAACATCCCAAGACTTCTAGACTAAACCAGACAGTATAATGGCGGTTCCAAATATGGTCTACCCTTGACCTAATGCCAACAACTTTAAACATTTTCGGATTGAATCACGTACCGATTTGTGTACAAAGAAAACATTGGCCGGTGGAGACTTGCTTCGATTTGCTTAAAGACCGGAGGCAAATACGTGTCACAAACTACGTCGTCGTTTGACAATCCAACAAATCCATCTACTGTTCCATCAAATACAGTTCCTTCCGGAAATGTAAAGTTGTCGGCCACTCCAAACGTCATTTCATTCTGTATTCCACCGAGCTAAAATTTTCAATGGTTTGTGTTGAAATTTGATTTCGAAATAATGTTTAAAAAATTACATTAACTACATCCTTTGCGAGATATCCTTTGATGAAGAAGTCCGAGAACGGGCGACCATCGGTTTGGGAAGTGGAAGAGTCGCTGACTATCGAATTACAGTCGAACCTCGATATAAAGTCAACTCGATATAAGTCAGTTTTGCCTTGTCCCGGCCAAAATATAGGGATTTACATACAAAAAGAACCTCGATAAACCGACACCGAACCTCGATATACGGTCACCTCCGGGAGGGTCAGGTGAAAAAAGCATAGGGGTACCAGGGGTAGCATAGATGTATTTTTTCCAGCGCCGCCATTGGCGGCGCCGGAGAAAATTTTGAGGATTTTCCATAAATTTTCGCTTATTTTGCTCTATATTTTTTGACTATTTCGTAAATTTTCGCTTACTTTTTACCTTTTTAAGCAAATTTAAGGTAAAATAGAGTAATTTTTTAACGCATAAATGTATCAGAGGGCCAAAAACGGCATGAAAACACAGAAATGGCATTTTTGGGCCATTTTCGATATAAGTTCAACCTCGATATAAGGTCACTTTGAGCCAGTCCCCAGCGTGACCTTATATCGAGGTTCGACTGTAGTGTGTTTTGTCATGGTTGGCAGATTCGATGCAAAGGAAAGCCCTTCCCGAATCTTTACGGAGGAATTTGTCGGCCGGGCAGAGTATGCGGTATTCACGGAGTTTTTTATTGAAAATTTTTTGGAAAAGTAGAGTAATTTTAACGCATAAATGGGGATTATTTACCGGAGTCATAACAATTTTATCAGAACATTTCATAACAGAATCTAATTCGGGAATTGTCGTCTCTCCCATTTCCGAGAAAAATGAAAATTTCGTTATTGTTCGGAAAACGGAGTAAACATGTCTGACAAACTAATCGGCGCTAATCGTCCTTTTCAAAGACCGAGGTACTCATGATTTATTCGCTGAAATATGATGGATAAAAATCAATTTCATATATGACATAGATCGCTTGATAGAAAATAATGTATGCAAATACTGCGCCGATTTTGACAAATCACAACCATTATACGACCCTCAGAGGAACGCAGACTGAATCCCGATACGAATGTATAACAGAAGCACAATCAAAATAGAAACAAACGGCTAAAGTAAAGCACACGTCCCAAAAATTTCATCAAAACAGAATTATGCAAATTTTCATCCGAGACATTGTTTTGGTGACAACCAGGAAATAATACCTCGGCCCACGTCCCAATCAAAACACCGCCCAGCCAACTTTCGGGCCCAACAGACTCCTATAAAAGGCTTCCCCTCCGATCCAGAAGCATGTATTCAGTCTCGCTTTGGTTCCATTCTAGCCAAAATGCAGACCCCCTTTGTCCTCATCTCCCTCGCCTTTCTCGTTTTCATCAGCCAACAACAGCTGAGCGAAGCCAACTGCGGCAATGGCGTGAGCAATTCCGACGAGGCCAAGTGCCGGAAGGACGAAGCGCCCAATCTGATCAAGAAGAACGGCAACCGAGGAAGCTCAAGCGATAGCGACAGTGACAGCGGTGGCGGTGATTCCGGATCTGATAGTGGATCAGACGACAACGGTGACGGCGACTCGGACAGTGACAGCGGTAACAGCGGTGACGATCAAGAAGATTGGGACTCTTTGCCGGATGAGGAACAGGTCTCTGGAACTCCAGCTACTAGGTAAGATATTCTTGAAGCTATGAATGGCTAATCCAGGCCAGAAGACTCACATTCCTTAACCTTTAATATTTTTTAGGCCCTCCGGAGCAACCAAGAAGTACCGCCAAAACTTGTACCACTGCGACTTGACCGACGGTATCCGCAACATCAGCGTTGTCTTGGACGATGAACAGAAGGGCCGACTTAAAGATTGCGTGCGAAAAATTGAGCATTTCCTCCAGCACTCCTTCGGATTGTCCGATGATAAGCGAGCTGCCAAAGCTGCGCACAAACTGAAGCAATGCCTCAAAAAGCACAACGACATCGCCAAACTCATTCGATTCGAGAAAATCACCACCTGGGGTTCCATCTTTGACGTCACCTACGTGTCCGTTGACTTGACGGTGAGGACATTTTTATGGAATGAAAGGACTTTCGAATTAACTGTTCTAAATTTTTGATATTTGCCTAGTTTAGGCTATAGGATACTTCCTGTATAGCAAATGATGTTTTCTTTTCAGGCTGTCTACGTCGACGTCATTATCACTTTGGACTCCAACGATGACTGCGACCTGTTCGAAGCCATGCGCAATGCCACCGAAGGTGATGCTGAGAAGGAATCCGCCGTGCTCGTTCTCATCGAGGAACTCAAAGTCATCCTTTTGGATGTGTCATTGAGCATGGGACAGAAGAAGGCGAAGATGCACGACAAGTTCAAGGTGTTCTTCGAGATGCACGTGGAATGGGAGGAATTCTTCTTGGAGATCGAAATCGAAGGATTCGGCTCTTTGTCGGAATTCGTTGACGTCGCTCACGGAGTAAGACTTTTTGACATGTTTAAGACACACTTGGGCTATCTTAACCACTATTTCCGCTTAACATATCTCACTCACTTACGTTCCAGCACAAACAATCATTGAGTCTCGAAGTCGTGCTCAGCGGCTCGAGCGACAGCGACTGTGCCCTTTGCGAAGCCTTGACCGAGGCCTCTGCCAACACTTCCTTCGACCTCTCAGTTCGCAGTCAAATCAAGCAGTTCCACGACAAACTCATTACCTTCTTCGCCACCACCACTGATATTGAAGTCCGTCTGGCCTATGTATCAGCTCAATACTGGCAAATGATCATCATGGAGCCATGGATCGTCAAAGTGATGAGTCTGGTGTCGATCAAGGACAAGTCCTGTGGCTGTGACGATGCTTGGGGCAACTTCTATGACATTATCTGGGTCTCGCAATTCGTAAGTTTTCCGTTATGGTGTAGCAAATTCTGAAGTCGTACCTAAAACAATGCAATGCTACCGTATACCAGATGTCATACCAGATTAGAGGTTCGTATTCAGGGATCCCGATTACCTGTGAGGGTATAAAGCTTCAGCTAGAATGACCTAGGACATTCCGATATCTCACATGTAGTCTCCTTTACTTGGGGGAATACCCACTTGTTCACCAAGGGATACATCGGGGGATATTGGATCAGGCTTATAGCTTAAAGACATACTGATTAGGTTTAGCGCTAGGACGATACCCCGAATGTATCTCTTGTTTGATAAATAGGTAGAACTATACCAGAAATAAAAAATAGTATAAAACTCTAAAAAGTGGCTGACCTTTTACAAAAATTTAAACAAGCCTTTTCTCTCAAAACACCCATTAGCCCCAAAAGTTAATATTTATTTATTTTATTCAAACCAAATGTTTTTAAGTGCAAGAACAGCGGAAGTTGCGGCTGCTTGAGCTGCGGCATGAACCCCGCTAGCACCGCCGCGCCATCAACAACCCCCGCGCCAACCACCCAGGCGACAACCATCGCGCCAGCCGTCTGCCCCAACCGCCCTCAACTGATCGTGGTGTCTGCCCAGAACAAAACAATCTTGACTGATGTGCTCACCGAGCACTACAACTCGTGGAATGCCTCGATGAAACTCGGATTCAACACCTGTTTCAACCAGGTGCGCAAGGCTATCTGGGACAATGTCTCGTTCCCGAGTTCGTCGGTCAAGATCACTGAGATCGTGCGAGTCTTCAAGGCTTACAACGCGAACAATCTCGATAAGCAGAAAGTGCTGATGGACATTTACATTGCGAAGTGGAATGGTATAATCCAAAAGTTCTGTGACTGCGGTTCGGGCTAAGTCTTCAGTCGGAATGGAGAGCGACAAATATAATAACCCTATCCTGTAATAATAAACAAATCGCGGATGCTGTAGTTGAGTATAGTAGTTTAGTCTGTGTAATATGCATCCTGCCAATAAAATGTTAATACAAAATTGTTATTGTACTTTGAAAAAATACATACAGAATTCTATACAACATTGTAGAACTTATTTATTGAAAACAATCTCGAAATCAAATCCGAATTTGAACTGCTAAGTATTTTAATGGAGAAGCATTGGGCCAAAATGAGAAAGGGGAAAGGCCAACGAAATTAGGGGAGAGTGAAATGGAAATTGAAGTAATTTTCGAAAGATACCGTATCCTTAGATATTGACATGAAAGAATTTCCCTGGTTAACCTTTTGGCATTTGTTGACAGACTAAAAATTGCATATTTACTATTGCAAATTTTTGTAATTAATTTTTAAGCACATTTCTATTTTGACCTTTTCAGCATGTCAAATTATGCCATTTTGTATAGATCCAAAGGAGAAATGTATGAATGGCGCATGCTGTATGTTATTTTACTCACCGTTTATATAGATACAAATTTTTACAAGTCGTTAACAAATTTCAATCAGGTGAGCCCTCAAAATTGGGAACAATTATGCCGGGGCCAGGTGGAATGCCAATGGTCGGAAGTCCGTTCTGTCCTCCAGGAATGTATCCAGATGGAGATTGGTTTCGAAAAGTGTTCAGTTTCTTGCTTTGGTCAAACCTGGCAGAAACTTTTCCTGGATTAACAATAAAAGTTAAAATTGAAATGTTTCAGGATGCTCGGTATTTCACTTTTGTTTCGACCTCAAAGAACAATGTATTCGTGATTACTGAGAATTTGGCATATTTAAGCCATAAAAGTGCTATTTCCTTCCGAGATATTTACAAATTTAAATAACTTTTCTGGAAAAGAGAAAGAAGAGAACGAAAGACCATATTTAATATGGTATGAAAATTTTTTTAAATCTCTGCTTTTGGAACATTCTAGAAGACGAATAATGGCTATACGAAGTTATAAAAAAATTATCATTCAAATGAGAGGTAAGATTCTGGCACATAGATTGATTGCGCACCGGATCTCGACACAACGTTCTCGAGATGCAGAAGAGTCTTTTTGTCTTCTTTAAAGAAAATTCAAGAAATTGAGAAAAAAGACTTGGATCTCGATCACGTCGAGATCCAGCGTGCAATATATCAAGCAATAGGCCAGAGTTTTCCTCTAATATGAATATTGAAGCGTATAAAACGCAGAAGGTTATAAACTGTTAAATCTATAAAAGCTGTTTCAGAACCTTTCTATATACAGCTTTTATGTACAAATCGTAGGCGGTTCATCATCAGTATAGACCTACGATCTGTGCTTAGTGAAATATTTATTATGTACGAAAACAGATGGTCAAATTTTGTTTGGTATTGACTAAGGACTAGTGTTGTTTTGTCTTAATGACTTTTTTGAGAGAAGTGAAAATCCATGAAAAGGTGCTCTTAAACCGTACCTTATTTGCTATCTTCGAACGATCTTCAGAGCTGTTCTTGTCATTTTTGCGCTTTCTGGATCCATTTTGCTTCGTAGAATCTGCTTTTTCGGACATTGTTTTTGCGGCTTACTTGATGTGAAGAGATTGTGCGGCCTGAAATATGAGTAATAAGTTTGATTTTTTAGACAATATTTATTGGCAATGGAAGCAATAGTGTATGAAAAAGTACAGGTGGCAAAAAATGAATGTATGATACTGAGCGATGCAAATTTAAGGTTTATTACAAAGGAATCAAATTGTTCAGTTTTGATAATCAAAAGGTGATTAGATTTCACAAAACGAATATTTGCCATTCGTAGCAAGACACATGATATTTGAATATAGAATTTATTGTATTGGTTAGCTCGATTGGATGAGATGTGTTTTTTAATCGTGGCAAGACATATTTTTATTTAAACAATTTGAGTGTTTGTTTGAAAGTGAATACATGGATAATATCAGTCGTACAAAAAGTTCTGATGGTCTGAAGTTGGGTTGGCACAGTGAATATGGCGCGAATTTGAACGGAGTTTTGGAAAAGGTGAAATAACACGCTTTACAATGGATCTCGAGTTAATCTGATGAAACCTCTACATAGTAAATCGACCCCGCTGAGTCCGAATCCGGGATCAGATTTGATCTTTGATCTTTGATTTTTGAACTTTTCCGTTTAAAATATGGAAAATTGATCAAAAAGTTCAAAAATCAAAGATCAAATCTGATCCCGGATTCGGACTCAGCGGGGTCGATTTACTATGTAGAGGTTTCATCAGATTAACTCGAGATCCATTGTAAAGCCTTTTATTTCACCTTTTCAAAAACTCCGTTCAAATTCGCGCCATATTCACTGTGCCAACCCAACCTCAGACCATCAGAACTTTATGAACGACTGATAGATTATTTTTTAAATGCCCTGAATTCTTTCAGTACGTTAATTGTATCGATATTTAAGGAATTTAGTAAAGCTTTTTTATTTGTGATTATTCGATTTATTTGTTTGATTATTAAACTTTCAGGGCAGCCGTTTTCTAGAAAAGTATTAAAAAGTAATGTGATATTGAATTTTAGTCCATCATAGTTGTTATTTGTTTTACTAAAACGCATTATTTCTGTAAAGATAATGTTACTAAACATGTTTCTGGGAATACATGAGTCAAATTTTGGATACTTCAACACTTTGAAACTAAAGTCTCTGGTTTTATCGTAGGTGCATATTTTTATTTTTTGTTTTTCAATGTTTATGTTGAGGTCGAGAAAGGCTGTTTGCATTTCCTTGCTTGTTTTATTTAGTTCCAACTTGTTACCCTATATTTCTTGCGAATATTTGTTTAGTGAATTGCTGAAACTAAATATGTCATCAATATATCTAAATGATAATGATAATTCTTTTTGAGCCAATATAATTTACATTTAGACATAAATTTGAATTCTAATGCGGTTAGTGTTAGATCTGCTAATAAAGGACTTGCATTGCCTCCTTGAGGTATGCCATTCGTTTGTAAAAAATTATGGTTCGCGAATTGTACATAACTGTTTGTTATAAGAATTTTAGTAGCTTATATACCTCTACTAATGTATATTCGTTGTATTTGTTATAGTGGTTATAGCTGAAAAAACTTGTGAATTCGTTACAAAATATTGTGTTACGACCACTTGATTTGAAAGTTTTTTCAATTAAAAACATTATACATTGTATTATATCTTTGTGGGGTAGAGCGGTGAAAAGGTTACTGAAGTCTGCACAAAATATTTCTTTATTTTTATTGTTTTGTTTTTTGTGGTCTCGTAATGCTTGTATTACGGTTGAACTATTATTGATTGACCAGTAGCAGTTGTAACCATTATATTCTTTAATTTTGTTTGAACAGTTAATTACGTATGTTTTAATTGTTTCTAGAATTCTAACCATAATAATGTTTAGTGGTTTGGATATGGCTTTTCTTGCGCCTGCGATAAATCTAAATTTGACTGGATTTTTGTGAAATTTTGGTATTGCGAAAATTAGTGGTATGTTTAGTGTTGACAAATTAGCATTTATATTCCTTTCGGTGTAAAGTTTATCATATTCCTCGTATATTTCTGTTGATGTTTTAGTAGAAATTTTATAAGTGTTATTGCCGTTTGCGACAATTTTATTGTTATTTATGTGAATAATACCTAACTCTTTACATATAGTGTTAATATATAATTTTCTACACATGAAAGCGAAGTTGTTTGAAGCCTTGTCTACGTTGGTTATTACAAGGTTAATATTGGTATCCAATCGATCAACGAATTCTTTACTCAAGATACGGTTGTATTCTGTTGTTTTATTCCATCTGGATTCACCAATATTTATTAACCTTGAAGCTATTTCTGGTCCGAGTGTATTTTTGTCAATATTCTTATTATATTTATAGCATTTGTCAACTAGATCTATTCCCATTTTGTATAAAATTCCTCGAAATTTGTTTAAAGTTATGGTATATGATTGTCTGTGTTTAGTGCCCATATTAAGTTGTTTAATAAGTTTTGTAGATGTGACTGCTTGTGTATCTCCAGTTAGAATGTGATTATAATTCGTGTTTATAAACTTGGAGTTGTTACAGTTACAGTCATCTTGTAGAAGATGTTTAAGGGTATCTAAATCTAATTCACGTAGTATTTTTAACTAGCGCCTTCGGTGCTAGTTAAAAAATGGTGGAGACTGTGTTAATATTGTGTATGGGTTTGTGATTTTAAGTGGAAAGCGGTCATTGTTCTTGAAGCCGCTAACGCGGCTTGGCCTGCTTCTAGCTACTGCGATAATTTGATGATTAGGGTTGGGTTGTACGTCCGTCGCGGCCCTCGGCCGCTCCAAGCGCTATAGTAAGGGTCCGGGAGCGGCGCGAAGCGCCGCTCCCATACAGGCTATCCCAGGTGAGCCTGAGAGTAAACGGGCTATCCCAGGCAAACCTGGGAGTATACGGGCTACCCCAGGTAAACCTGGCAATATACGGGCTATCCCAGGTAAACCTGGCAATATACGGGCTATGCCAGGTAAACCTGGGAGTATAAGGGCTATCCCAGGTAAACCTGGTTGTATACGGGCTACCCCAGGTAAACCTGGCAATATACGGGCTGTCCCAGGTAAACCTGGCAATATACGGGCTATGCCAGGTAAACCTGGGAGTATAAGGGCTATCCCAGTTCGATTGCTGCCTTTTCGCGCGACCTCTCCTGCTTTTAAATTTGCGATAGTGAACATTCCTCGTTACTCTCCTCCTCTCCAACTTCTCAGCAATGTCCTAAACTTGGTCCACATTTTATTTTGGGGTAGAGGAAGAATTTCCTTGAAATTTTCTCATAAATTTCTCATTTTTGTTATTAAAAATTTTTCCGCTTTAGATTTGGTTTACAAATTTGTGGGCAAATTTTAAACTTTTTCATTTTTCCTCGAATTTTTCGAATATTTCTCAATAATAATTCCCGTGATAGCGAAAAACATAATTTCTGCCATAATTGCGCAACCTTACATCCGGGATATTTTTCGCTATCCTGTAAATCCTCCTCCAAAGCGATTCAACTTTTTCTTCCATAGATTGTAGCTGGACGTAGTCATGAAGTCTAAGCGCCTCTTTTGGAATATCAGCTTCTAGAACATACTAGTCTCTTGAGTTCTACTCTTTATATCAGAACAAACTCTGATCCTGGAAAAGGTCCGTTAACTGACCCTCTTCCAGAAAAGCAAATCCATTGTTGTCGATCTGATTGCTCTGATCGACGTTGAATGAATTCTCCAATTTTTGGTATGCCGAGGAAATTCGATCATTTGCATCGAAAATTACGCCGTCGATCCCTTAAAATTTATTTTAGATTTGGTGGAGTAAAGTAGAAAATGGCTGTAGGGCTAAAGTGTGTCGAAAATTTGAAAAAAGAACGAGAATTTGTTCCAGAAACGTAGAGAAGAATGCTGTCATAGAGAAAACATGTCTCGTTTAGTATTCAGTGTTCTCGCTAACAAGGGAAGTACACGAATTGTCCTTTTTTGCCGTTGATGGCCGCCGATTATTTTGTGGGGTTTTACAGTATTGGCCAAGTTAGGAAGGTAGCCGGCTCCCCGTTTTCGGGGCCCTCTTCTACCCCCTGGAAACGGGGTCGGAAGTTACCAAAAAACCTGGCCTTGGGCCATATCTTTTTTTACCGAGATTTTTTACCGAGATTTTGTTTGAAATATAAGCCTTCCACAAACCATTTCTGGACTGATCCCCGATCTTATGTGATTTTTATGCATTGAAGCAAGTAACCTTCTTTGGAGCTACGCCCCCTACTGATGTACCTTCTGGATAAGGTGACAAAAGAGCCTAATGGAACCGAATGGCTTCTCTGTAGTTTATGTCTGTAGTCTGTTTGAACCTGTCCCAAGCTATCCAGCCGTCAGAGGAGGCAAGTGATAGCTAGGGCCGTGCAATGACAATCTTGGTGAACCTTTGAGAACACAGAAAAAGGCGGGAGACCTTATATGCCGCGTGATAGTTTTTTCCGTACTTAAAATATTCATTTTCGTGCTAAAAGCTTTCGTGCTAAAAAGAATTTACCGTATTTCCTCTAATTGCTACCCCCTGAAATTATTTCCCCCTCTAATTATTACCCCCTGGAGCTCGAACGATTTATTATTACCCCCTCTAATTATTACCCCCTGTAATTATTACCCGCCCCAAAAAAAATGTGCCAAAAATAAGCTAAATTTTCTATTTTTGTTGTGTTTTTAGCTATGTTTCGTATTTCAAACATAAATAAGCAAAATATAGACAGTTTAGTATATTTTTTTACTGTTTTTAGCTTAAATTTAGATTATTGCCATATTTTTTGCAAAATTTTCCTAAACGTGGCCAAAAATTTGCCAAATTTTGAGAAAACAAGAGAAAGATGATAGAAACCACCGTTATTTCTGTTCTCGTTTTTATTATTTATTTAGACATTTCAGTACTGTTTTGTACTATTTTTTAGATAAATGTATATTATTGCCATATTTACAAATATAGAACGATTAGTTTCAGAGGCGAGTGATTATGATCCATTTTTCTAGACGATGAAAAATTACATGATGAAAATTGCATACTGATACACCGTGGAGTCCTGTGGTCGGGCGCGGAGCGCCCGAATCTCTCCCTTGGAATGTGAGGGAACTTAGAACATATACTCCCGAACAACACTCTGACCGCTGATGGCGGTGCGCGAAGCGCCGCGGATGCACGCTAACCGCTTCCTAGCGAAGTGAGGGCCGCGAAGCGGCTCTCCCAAGCTAGTATGGGCTTAACCCTTCATTGCCGAGCCGTGGGAGAGAGTGGGTAGTATGTCTTTAGTAATAGTACTAATATGGATTCCTAATAAATCCGTTTAGGAACTTCTCCTCTAACTGAGATTTCTAATCCCTTACTTTATTATATTCCTTGTCGTTGTCCTTATGTATGCCCAACAATTAAGAGGCGGAATATCGGATTTCTGTCTATAGTACGGAATTGTTATCGAAAAATTGACATTTATTATGTGTATTTATTATTTATTAATCGCCACATTTTCGACCATTAATTACTGAAGGTGCGCAACTTTACACCTGCGGGACCTGTAACATACAAACGTAACATTTTTCTAGGGATTCCAAAGGCACAGATTAAAAAATAATTCTGTTATACTTTGGCTCATTTCGCCTGAGAGCTAGGGTTAAAAAAATATTTCTCAAAAACTTGGGCTAATTTCACCCGAAAGCGGTACATGCGGGTTATCGCTTCCATTTTAACATTTTATATGTTTGAACATGTATTATCCTTATAATAAGTTAAAACCTTGAGGCGTCCCATGGGATGTGGCGTCCCCTTGGATTTTTGGGAAGTGCATTCTTAGGGGTATATAATATTAGCTATTAGTGAAGAGGGGCTCCATTCGGGAGTCATGTTCTTAGCCGCCTATATCAGTTAGGATCGACAGTGTGCGGCGCGTTTACAAAAAATAAGCACCCCTAAGAGTGAATCAAAAATTTTTGACAGACAGACATAAGCACAGTTAAGAATCCATTGCCCAAAAATTTTTGACAGACGGACAAAATGGCTTATGAGCCATTTCCCAATGGACGGACGAACAGCAATCAAATACGAGCCCCGATTTTGTCACCAAAAATATGTATCTTCTACCTAGTATTGTGGTGGATGTGTCCGGTCCATGGAATTTAGGGGTCATTCTTACCAGTGCTTAATCGATTTTTCCTTATTTTTCTCTGTCCGTCACGTGCTTGTGCTTGTAGGAGCTTGTACAAGCACGTGACGGATGGGAAAAATGAGGATCGGGTCCCTCAAACAAGTTTTTGAGGGCCCCGAATTTTTGGAAATGCATTCTTAGGGGTGCTTATTTCACCGGGATGAGGGCCGAAGGCCCTCATCTCGGATCCTCATGCCCCGGACCCTCTGACCACCCAGGCCCTCATGCCCAAACTGCGCCACTGATCACATACAGACTACAGACTACAGAACTGCTACAGAGGGATCTATATCTGCGTTTGTACGTTACAGGTCCCGCAGGTGTAAAGTCGGACCTCCCGTAATGAATGGTCAAAAGCATGTACAGGTGTAAAGTACCGCTCCATGAATGGATCGTTTAATAAATAATAAATATTCATCACAAATGTCATTTTTTGGTCAAAGTACGTTGGCCGAGCCGAACCGATCATCGATCAGCTCGAATCGCAAATAAACAGAGAAATCGGGGGCCTACACTGCGTTCCAAAAGTATAGCCTCACCCGTAATACGAATCTGACGTCAGATTCGAGGTTGGTTCGCACGAGGTCCTGATATTCTCACAAGGTCTCTCATGAGGTCAATACTTTCCCGGGCAGGATGTCATTACCTGGGGCCTGTTACTAAAGTGAAAAGTGCAAACTGTGCATGAAAAACTGAAAAGTCCTCCAAGCGAAAATGTCTAGCTCCGAGAAGAGCTAGACATTTTCGCTTAGAGGACTTCACTTTTTCATGCAAAGTTTGCACTTTTCACTTTAGTAACAGGTAAAATATTTCTCTTAACTGGGTTTTTCGAACTTGGAAAGACGTACAAACTATTTCAATAGAAATTTACAAAATGTACTATGTAAAATGAAAATCGTATATAGTTGAACCTCCGAATAACGCCGATCAAGTGACCGGACGGAATCGGCGTTATTGGGAGGGCTGCGTTATTCGGATGGTCGCCATGTTCAAAGGTAAAAGTGCCTAAAAATGGTGCTTTTAGTCTTTTTAGAAAATAATTTAGCCTTACCGATTGAACATAGCTAAAATTTAATTAGCTAAATAGCTACTTTTAGCTAAATTTTGCTAAAATGGAAAAAATTTTATCCAAAATTTTCTCCGGCGCCGCTTTCGGCCGTGTCTATGATAAAACATGTGGGTAAAATTTTGTTTTTTCTCTCGGCCCGGACGAAATCGGCGTTATTCAGAGGGCCAAACTCATACAAATCCTAAGACGTAAATCCGGGACCGGAGACAATCGGCGCTATTGGGAGGGCGGCGTCATTCGGAGGGGCGTTATTGGGAGGTTTGACTGTACGAAACAATGTAGGCTTCTACTGATAAGGATGACCCTAACTACGTAGCATCTACATGTCTAGATTCCAGGTCTAGAATTAAACTCGAAACGAGTAAATCTCAAAATAATCTACAAATTTCATTTTGCTTTTATAATTTGTCATACAGTCAAACCTCGTTAAGGCCCCCTCCGGGACCGGCCCCAGGGGGCCTTATCCGGGGAAATTTTTCCCAAGGCACTCCGGCGCCGCCAATGGCGGCGCCGGAAAAAATATTATGTGGTACCCCTATGATTTTTCTCCCGATCCTCCCAGAGGGGGGTCGGGCTCGTACCTTAAGCGGGTAGGGAAGCCTTAAGAAGGGGAAATCGTGGGGCTGGGGCCCGTTCCGGCCCCAGTGGGGAGGGGCTTATCCGGGGGCCTTAACGAGGTTTGACTGCAGTTATTTACTAGGCAAGCTTAAAAATAATTTAAAAACAAAATTACTCCTAATGGTCGAGAATGGAAGAATGTTGCTAACAGGTGAAAAATCCCGCACCATAAATGGTCCCGAAATAAATGTGGAGATTAATAAATAATAAATATACATCATAAATGTCATGTTTCTGTAACAGTTATAAGTTATAGATCAGTCGGTTTGCTGTAAAGGTCAATCCTTGCGCACCTGCAGTGACGGCACGGTTCTCGATGGGGCGTAGGTGACGCAAGTAACCTTCTTTGGAGCTACGCCCCCTACTGATGTACCTTCTGGATAAGGTGACAAAAGAGCCTAATGGAACCGAATGGCTTCTCTGTAGTTTCTGTCTGTAGTCTGTTTGAACCTGTCCCAAGCTATCCAGCCGTCAGAGGAGGCAAGTGATAGCTAGCGCCGTGCAATGACAATCTTGGTGAACCTTTGAGAACACAGAAAAAGGCGGTTCTCATGTGAACCCTGTAGTTTCGCATTTTTTACCGAGATTTTGTTTGAAATATAAGCCTTCCACAAACCATTTCTGGACTGATCCGTGGACTGGCCATAAACACCAACTTTAGGCGAAGGTGAAGTGGGTTAGCACGCATTCTAACTTCAATATATGTTTCCAATGTTTGTTTTCATATAACCCATCCACAGAAAGCTTCGGTTTTAATGTATCTATACGTTCAATAAATTTATTTCGGATGTCTGATGAAATTTTTGCTCAATCGGTCATTCATATTTCACACTTGTTTCAATGCATAAAAATCACATAAGATCGGGGGTTACCGCCCAATTGGGGGTAAATGTCTGCAGGGCTAAACAACACTCGCCACATGTCTTTGCGCCAGCGACGCAGAGGATTTGTATGGTAAGCATGAGAAAAAGAGAAAGGCACCGCAGCCTTTGCGAAGCGCGGAGCTTGTCCGCCAGACCCATTTGTGTCTAGGTTGGAAGGGCACCAGTGCGTTAGAGATACACACTATTTCTATATTATTGTGCGCACGCAAAGGCACACAACGACGAGAACACTCTTTTTCTCATTCTTATCATATTAGGTTGTTCACAAAGTTTTGACACTCGAGGCAGGGTTTTTTTACCGAAAAATCGAGGGTCCGGAAATTTTGCCGATTTCGCCTATATAGGGGTTTTTTGATGCGGGGAATCCGAATTTGAGGTCAGATTTTAGGTGGTCCCGTCACGAAAATTGAGAAAACCGCTATTTTCTTCAAAAAATTGCCTTTTTGGTCAAAAATGGCCCAAAAATGCCCATTTTTGGCGCTATACGAAAAACCAATTGCAGATTCGGAATCAGCGCATCAAAATACCCCTAAAAACATGCGCTGATTCCGATTCTGCAATTAGTTTTTTCGTATCGCATCAAAAATGACCATTATTGGGCCATTTTGGCACTTCTGCAGTTTGTTCCACACCTCCGATTTTTCATAAAAATTTTATAAGATTTTTAAGATTTTATATCAAATAGTTATATTATGCCTCCCAATATTCCCTGAAATGAAAATTTTCAAAAATCATTTGGCGGGAATTCAAATTTTTGTTTATCTAAAATGCCCGATTATTCAATAACAATCGCTGTTATTGACCAAAAATGGCTGTTTTATGGCCATTTATTCTAGAGAAAGTGCCAAAATAAAGCTGAAAATCAGATTCCTCATGAAAATCTGGCCATAGTAGGCATTTTCGACAAATGTTTTGGAAAAATAAATTTTTTCGTGGAAATTCCGGACAAAATTGACCTACGACAATGCTGAAATTTACACTAAAAAAATATTTTTCCAACATTTTTGTGGAAAATGCCTAATATAGGCAGAATTTTGCGGGGAATTTGATTTTCAGCTTTATTTTGTGACATTTTCTACAAAAAATGGCCTAAAATTAGCCACTTTGGGTCAAAAACAGTGATTTTCATGGAAAAATTGAGCATTTTAAATCAGTACAAATTTAAATTCCCGCCAAATAATTTGTGAAAATTTTCATTTCAAGGAACATTGGGAGGCATAATATAACAAGAAATAAAGTATTTGTGAGTTTTTATAAAGCTTTTATGAAAAATCGGAGGTGTGGAACAAACTGCAGAAGTGCCGCCATTTTTTTCCGGACCCTCGATTTTCCGGTAAAAAACCCTGTGCCCAGTCTGAAAACTTTGTAGACAACCTAATATATTGAAATCGACATGTGGCGAGTGTTGTTTAGCACTGCAGACGTTTACCCCCGCCCCCCCCCCCCCCCCCCAATTGGGGTGATGTCAAGATCGGGCACTAATGCTCGTGAGCAGAGAAATCCCCTTATTAGAAATGATTCACTACTTTTGGGAAACATTTTCCGTCTACCCCTCATACAGGGGTGCATAATAGCTAAAAATGTTCCCCAGGAAATTCTAAGTAGGGAATGTGCAAAAATTGGCTTGCGCAGTCTACAAAAAGTGCGCTTTCTGTCAAAAAATGTCATTTTTGCCACTTTTCATACTTTCAAGTCCAACTTTCTGTGTTCCTCTGATACAGGCGTAGTATAGCAGCATAAAATCACATAGGATCCGGCATCAATGCTCGTGAACGTAAGCAAAGAAATTTATTTTCAAAATAATATATTGAAAAATAGCCTTAAATGACGGGATGTAAAATCTGGCTATTATGACAAATTTAGTGGCCCCAAATACCAAAAATAACGTCAAAAATGGAAAATTTGCCATTATTTTACTGTAATATGGCATTTCTTGGCATTAGTCAGACAATTTCGTGACTAATTCCCCAGAATTCCGTTTTCCTTCAAACGAAAAATGACAAAATGTGATAAATTCTCAAATTCCGAGCTTGATATTCCGAGCATTTTGTGCTATCATGCACCTCTGTAGGAGCTGTTCTCGGATTTTTCCAAAAACGTCACGGAGAAATCAGTTACCTTACTATATAGGAAACGACAGCGAAAAAATCATATTTTCTCAAAATATCAAGTTAAGTTTATCGGATTCACCAATGCGAATTACACAATCCTAGCTTTTTAACCTAATAGTGTCTAGTATTGTCCAAAATTTTATGTTAAACCGGATTCTGGGCTCAGGTTTTGAAGTGCAAACGTCTATCATCACTTTTTTGGCAAAAAACTGAAAACAGTCCGGTTTTCAGAAATGTACAATCGAGTGGTCACCCTCCCTTATATGTGACTAGTGGCGGGCTGCAGCGAAGCTGCAGCAGCGAGGAAGGTATAAACAGCGATTAATGTTAAAATTACCACGATCTCTGTTATCCCATAGTGACGGCGCCGCGGCCTTATAAGGTTGGGGGCCTCATAAGGTACACAATTATTGTAACGCCGGGCGGCGCGGCTACTCGCCGCGCCGCCCTATGGACTTAAGTTCACGTCGGGGCCGAGAGAAAGCAAAAATACCTCGTGAGAGACCTGGTGAGAATAACACCACCCCGTGAGAATCTGACGTCAGATTCGTGATCAGCGCATCCGAAAACCCCCGGGTGCCAAAAATCAGACCCGTAGACACCTTGCATTAAAAAATGTCATTTTTTGGCCAAAAAGTGGCTTTTTTTCAAAAATGCGCCAAATCAAAAAGTGTAAAAAGCAAAGTGGTCCAGAATCGCCTCAGAAATCGATTGGGAACATAAAAACACCATTTCCCTGGTCAAAACCCTTAAAAACACGTTTTTGGGTTTTGGCGCGAATTCAAATATTCAAATTTCAAATTTTTTTATCGACTCCATCCTAACTTTTCGAGACCTATCGATTGAGCTATCATTCGCCTCTGGCTAACGGCTGGATCGCGAGATCTGGCTCTTCCGGACACAAATACAGAGACAGAACGACAGCCGCGGCTTAACTGTTGGGCATGTCTTTGTGTCGTTTCAAATACTCAACTTTTGGTGCTATCGAAATTGTTGGGTCACCGATTTCAATGCTCCGAAATAAAAACAAGATTGAGGTTCACTAAGGCAAGTAATATACCTTTGTGTTCGCAACACTATGTAGTTCCAAAATAACTAAAATCACTGGTGGCGCTCGAATTGATATTTAATTATTATTGTGGTAAACGCCAAAGCTCATCGAAATTTACTGAAAATAAAGCTAATATTGCACCTGCTAGACAAAGAAAGCGAGAAATTCTTGGTAAGAGCAAGAGGAAGTAACAATAAATTCACACTTAGTTAACACTCACGGAACATAAAGTTGAATACTAATGCTTACACCTGATAAATCGTATAGATATCGCCTATCCTATTATTATTTACTATTCCATAGGACTGCCCCCGCGGCTTCGCCGCTTGGCGGCGCCCTTGGTCATCCAGGATTTTCCGGATTTCCGGAAGCCATAAATCCCGGTACTCGCAAATCTTGTCGGCGATTCTCTGGGGAGCATTTTGAGCTATCATGCGTCCCTGTATCGAGGGAACTCGAAAAGTTCTCGCCATTTCCAGAAAAACCTGAAAAATGACATTTTTTGGCCAAAAAAGCCACTTTTTCGGATCAGCCCCAAAAAATTTTTGCGGATTCGTTCTTAGAATTCTCTGGGGAGCATTTTGAGCTATCATGCGTCCCTGTATCGAGGGAACTCGAAAAGTTGCCCTTTTACGTGACACACGTGACACACGTAAGTCACGTTTCACGTATGTCAACCTCAAATATGACATTGATAACCCCCCTAAAATCATGGGTTTCCCAAAAAGTGGTTTATTCTGTTGAGTGTTCGGCTTCACCTATCAACTTAGAGGGACCCGATATACTTGTGGTAGGGCGCGTGGTTAGACAGTAGAGAAAGCGAGAGAACTTAAACGGCCCGCTCCTCTCTTCTGTTGAACCTAGTACATAGGTATACATGTATACAAATTTTTAACTGGACTCCCGTAGGGAGTCACTGAAGCTAGTAACTCCATATTTGTATTGAGTTTAGTTATGCTGCTACTTGTTGGATGCACACTTAACAGTTACATTTTTGCCACTACCCATATTTCCCGTCTTTGGTGGATGTGCACTTGGTCTAATGAGGCCATTTGGTTACATGGCACCTGTAATCGCATGGGTAAGCAGTGTGGACGGTCAGAGAAAGGAAAAATCTCAATGAGTGACAGCTCATTGTGATAGCAGTGCTGTCTGAAGGTAATGATATTTTTTGTTCTCTGACTGCCCTTTAATCTATGCTTTTTAGACCCTAAAGTATATAAAGGGCAAATCCCAAAAGTATACCGCACTTTCTCTGCGCACAAGCTAGGATTTTGTCAAATGTACCGTAGACCCCAAGAATAACATTTTAGCAATTTTCTACGTCTCATTTCTGTTTTCCACGACGCACACCGCTGCCAACGGCGTCATTACAATCGCATTTGTCAAGGCATATCGAGTCGCGTTCTTTGCACTTTTGCCACGAATTCTCCGAAAAAGAAATATGGTACCTATAGAGGTTGGACTTGAGCCAATGACGAGCAATGTATTATTCTCGAGGTACATCCAAGGAGAAGTGAGAAGCTGAAAAAACCTGGTTAAGATTTGAGAAGTTACGTTAAAGCAATTGGTCACTTTGTTTAGAAAATGTCTATCACAATGATGCCATGTTTATGACACGTTTTTTCTTTGAAATATGTTCCAATATTTGTTTCCATATTTCCAGTTAGTAGAAAACTTTGGGACTAAAATAAATTCATTTCGGTGGTCTGCTGAAAATTATGCCCAATTGGTCCTCAAACTTTCGTACACTTAAGCTTAAGTTTTATGTTTGGTCTTAAAATAATAGTAAGAGTCTTGCAAACAAACCTACATAAGTGAAAACTTATTACGAAAGCTTAAGCCTAAGCATAAAATTGGCCACTGCATCCAAAAAACTTGTTTTGAGTTTACTCTGAAGCCTAAGTCTAACCTAAGCACTAAAGTCAAAGCCTAAGCCTAATACCTAAGCCTAAATGAGTCATAGCAACCGTTTGTTTTCCGCTATACAAATTTTAAGACACCATTGCCATAATTATTTTCACAAAAATTTTCGCCTGACTGCATTCTTAGAGGTACTTTTGAGTCCCACCATGCTAATGAGGAAATATTTAGCGCTGCGACTGAGGTGCTCTCACCGTCATAAGTGAAGATACAATAAGTAATATAAAAGTGCAGCACTAATGAGGATACAATATTATATCTTCTATTAGGTTGGCGACTAAGTTTCCGGCCCCCTTCGGAAAATTAAATTTTATTGAGCACTTTTGAAAGTGGCATTGCGGCTTTTGTAGGCAAGGTCTAGCTCAACAACATACTTTTTAGAAAACAAAATATGCTTTCATATTCTGCGAGATCTGATTGCTTGAAGTTTGGACATTTTTGGGAAAATTCGAAAAATCGAAATTTTTTGGTGATGTCTTTCCTTAAAATTGTCATATCTTAGCAACCAGCAAATGAAAAAATGTTCTGTAAAAGGTAAATTTTAGAGCTCAAATTTCTCTACAATATTGGACAATAAAAGTTAGGATATGTAAGTTTTTAGCTGATAAAAATTGTAAAAGCATCTTTGACAGCGTTGACGACAGCCTCTCGATCAACTTCTCGCCCAGATCTCGGATTGTCTTCGATTGTCAAATTTCCGCTTCTAAACTTGGAGTACCACTCTTTAGCTGTAGAATAAGCAACAGTTCCGGCTCCCTTGGCTCGATTGATGTTGTCCATGGCCTGTTTTGCGTTGTGACCCAGCTCATACTCATATTTGAGTAGTTCGCGAATAACGCCTCGATTTTTTTCCATATTGCTGACAAAGAGAGGAAGTTTATATAAAAAAGATAGTTCAGATACTAACCAACATTACTGTAAAAAAGATTTCTGTTTGGGACAAAAATATATTCATTTAGGAGAGGGGGGCCGGAAACTTAGTCGCCAACCTAATATATCAAGTGTCACGTGATATAGATGATATAACCTACGGACAAAATAATATAGTTAAATGTATCTATTTTTTTAAATTTTGACAAATTTTAGACAAAATATTTTTTAGGCCAATTCTTAGGGGTGCATTTTTTCTTTTTTTGTAAGGGCCATTCTTACCAGTGCTTATTTAAAAGACCACGTCATTAGGTCAGAATGCGAGAGAAAAATTCCTTTGAGCCGCTGATATGGACTCCCGAACAAATAGAAGGCTGCGCCCAGCCGAGCGAGGCCCGCAGGGCCGAGGTAAGGGGCGCTGAAGATTAGAGCAGCGTAGCGGCTCCACCCAAGCTAATCAGCGTAGTAACGGGTGACAACTAATTATCTGGTCGATATTAAAATCTCATTTTAACAAATGTTTTTCTTGTAACAAAAGGCAAGTTATATATATATGTAGTAGAAAATTTTGTCTAGTTTCCGAAAATGTATAACATGTCTGTTCGATAACAGTTCAAAATTTAAGAAGTACGGCATCGAATGAAGACACCCTCAGAATCCGAGTGTACAAGGTTTGGACAGGTGTGTCTGCAGAAATCTTCAAATTTTTTTGTTAACATGATTTCTGCCTTGAAAACTTTTATACGCAGATGAAACTAGACAAAATTCTGAACACTATAGCGAAAACCGGATATTATTTAGCTAGTTTTTATAGATTTTAGAGCTGATTTTGTAAAATTCCGGTTTTGAAAAATGTCGATTTTGGAGAAAATCGGTATTCTTGGGCTGACATTTGGCTGCAGATAACTCGAAAATCCACAAAACCCGGCTAAATAATGTCTGGTTTTCGATATAATGTTCAGAATTTTGACTAGTTTGATTTGCGTATAAGATTATGCAAGAAGACTATCAATTTTATGAAAATTTTGATAATTTCTGCAGACACACCTGGTCAAAATTTTTGATCTCGGCCAAAAATTAAAATCATCGAATTTTTGGCATTCCAGAGCGGTACCGGACAAATTCTCAAACTAGGATCCTGGCTAAGGCTCTCTACTGTATTGCTGTTTTTACAGCTCCACCGGAGCTATAATTTTGGCGGAGTTCATATTATATCACTTCCCGGTACAAAATTTTCGGAATAGAACTTGTACACACGGGATCGGAGGGTGTCTTCATTCGATGCCATACTTCTTAAATTTTAAACAGTTATCGAACAGACATGTTATACATTTTCGGAAACTAGACAAAATTTTCTACTACATATATATAACTTGCCTTTTGTTACAAGTAAAACATTTGTTAAAATGAGATTTTAATATCGACCAGATAATTAGTTGTCACCCGTTATGTCAATCTAGCTCCGTTCCTCATTCCTCGAATTCTTGACTGATTACTAATCAGTCAAGAATTCTCTAGCCAAAGTTGACTTTGGCTAACATAAGGCTTTGACCAAAATTGTGAGCAAAACAATTTGACACCTTGAGCAATGAATATTTTATTCAGAGAAAAAAAATATTTTGATTCAAGACAAAAGAAAAGGGTTCTTCGAAAGCATGTCGTAGAGACCGTCTGCTTTTCGCTTGATTACTTTTTTGCGTGAAAAGTGCAGCGGTAATATAAAAGTGCAGCACTAATGAGGATACAATATTATATCATCCACAGTCCGTCTGGTAAGAAATGTATAAACACGTCTGGCATTATTATTTTCTCCTATTGAAAGCTTAACCCCAATCTTAAACGCTCTAGTCTCTAGATATTCTGATGAATTCTACAAACAAAATACCTTCTGAAATCGATTACACCAGCTACGTAAACCTCGCTTTTTCTATCGCTACCGCAGTGCTTCACGTCACGACGATATTCTTTACAGCTCACGTAATTTATTGCTCGAAATTCGGCAAAAAATCTACGAAGCTGGACCGTATTTCGAATTCGTTTTTTATATTTTTGGCCAGTCGCGGATTTGGAGCGATGTTAGCAACACCTTATTATGGGTATTTGATCATCTATTGGTCGGCAGAAGGTAAGCTGTTAGTAAACAAAAGTAGTGTGAGTGAGAGCAAAATTTATCCACTCTACCTAACACTAGGTTCACGCACGTGGGGAATCCCCCGGGGGTTGAGTGTTCACGCAAAGTGTTCATGCAACCGGCTGGAAAGGGGAGGGGATCCCCCGGGGGATTGGGTGTTCACGCACAGAGGGGGATTATGGAGGGGATTGATTCATAAAAATGAAAGTCAATCGTTTTGTGTTCATTTTCTCCCGTTTTCACTATGTTGGTTATAAACCTGTTGTTACTGACTCTATCTCAACTTTTTCTCCAGATTTCGATAAATGTTTCAGATTTTTTCAAAATTTTTATTTTTTCACTTAAAAATGCACTTTTCAGGTTTTGTAATGCGATTTTACAAAGGTCTTTATTTCAGTAAATGCAACACATTACAATAAAAACAGTAAAGAGACAATTGAAACAAATTTACTGGTCATCTGTCATAAACTCATAATTGAACAGAACTTTTTGAATATCCATCTGAGCAAGTTCACGATTCTTAGGTTCCAGACGGGAGAGTTTATGCGCCACAGTTCTTCCAAAGAGTTCCTCTGCGGTTTCATTCTGCTGGCGCTGTACAAGTCCCAAAATCGCTTGATCTAGAGAGTCCTCGCTCTGTTTACGGCGTTTGATCTAGAAAAAATGCAATAACCAATTGATTAGTATTGAAAATACTTAGGTGAAAAACAATTTCCATTGAATTTACGACAAATATTGTTTCGCCCAAATAAACCATAATCGCAGAACAATTCAATACTTACCTTCGGAGTATTGACCAAAGGAGATGTAGGACGGGAAACACTAGTTGTTGGATACTCCACATCAAGCATGTCATCGTCGAAATCGTAGAAATTGTCCTCGCGCATTTGACGTTCGTGTAGTTCCAGAGCTGTAGGTGACTTTGCTTGACTTTCCGTGAGATTGGACTTTCCGTGGATTTCACCCCCTCTAATTTTACTCCTCTCTAATTATGCCCACCTACATGAAAAGATAACAACTATTACCTCAAACGCTCTTCGAATGTTTTATCCAAAAATTTCATCGACTTGAAAAAAGTCCAGGTTACGTCATTCGAGCCGCTTCCACTGGGCCGCTTCTTTTTCTGCTTTCCATATTCACTGCGCAAATAATGCCATTTCGTGGACGCTGCAGCACCATCTGAATTATAAAATTAACTAAATTGTTTAGAAAGTTTGGATGGAATTACCTTTAAATCCTGATTCCTTTGCAATAGCTTCCCAGATATCCGATTTCTTGATCGCCTTTTTGTAGTCATTGTCGGCTTTGTCCCAAATCATTGGATGATTTCGCACCGATTCGATAAGCGCAGAAATCGATTGCTTCGAAGCAACCTCGGGCGAGGTTTCCTGCGACAAGAAATCATTATTCGACGCCATATCTTAAAAAAACTGTAATGAGTAATCAGTATGAAATCCCGAAATCTTTTGGTTTTGCGTCAAAGACATATCTGAACAAAAAAGCATAAGAAAATTGAGATCGAACCAAAAAATAGCATCAACGACAGAAATGACAGGTATGGCATATATACACAAAAAGTAAAGTAAAGTAATCTTATCAAAAAGTATGAATCCAGTGACGCAAATCGTATGCCGAATCTAATCTAATAGTACAAAACGCCAAGAAAAATACAAAAGAAACAATTTTAAGCGGAAAAATGAGTGTGTTTTCAAAATGTTCACTTTCTAGTACGAAAATCGTAAAGTTTGAAAATTCTGTTAATTTCATCAAAATCGGAAGAAAAAGTTGAGATATAGTCAATAATATCAAATTTATGGCCAACATAGCAAAAACGCAACAAAAATACACTTTTAAGGCGAAAAATTGAGTGTTTTTGAAGAAACTGCATTTTCTATGCGAAAATCGAAAAATTCTGAAATTCTGAAGAATGCATAAAAATCTCGAGAAAAAGTTGAGATAGAGTCACCGACATCAAATTTATGACCAACATAGTCAAAATACAGTGAAAAACGTCTCCAAAGTTTATTTTGGCTTCAATCCCCCGGGGGATCCCCCGAAAAATCAAATCGATTTGATCGGTCGGGGGTTCCCCCGGGGACGATTTCCCCACTTGCGTGAACACCAACCCCCGGGGGAACCCCCGGGGATCCCCCGGGGGATCCGCCGGGGGATTCCCCCGTTGCGTGAACGCAAATCCCCTTCCCCCTCCACAATCCCCCGGGGGATTCCCCACGTGCGTGAACCAGGCATAAGTCGCACGTCTGGGGATCTTGCTGAGGCACTGACTAGACACACTGTCACTGGCAGTGGCACTGGCACCCCTGTCATTTCATTCAAAGTATCAATCCCTTTAAACCATTACTTACTACACGAATATTCTAACACGTTCCAGAATTTTTCTTTAAGCTGGCAATAATTACGAACCTTACGCTATCCTGTGGTTAGGTCTTGCCGGAGCAATTCATGGATCTCTGTCTACAGTGTCGGCATTGCTTCTAACGCTAGAAAGATGCTTTGCATTAACCTTTCTGATGTACTACAACTCTCGTATTGCAAAATGGTTTCCATGGCTTACTTTGACATGCTTTATTTTGTGGAGTATATTTCTCACCTTT
Source organism: Ditylenchus destructor (assembly GCA_022814885.1). Classification (NCBI taxonomy): domain Eukaryota; kingdom Metazoa; phylum Nematoda; class Chromadorea; order Rhabditida; family Anguinidae; genus Ditylenchus; species Ditylenchus destructor. Next base: position 33,566 of record JAKKPZ010000332.1, read on the forward strand.
AATGTACTTAGAGAAATTCCGCTGGATGTTGAAAAAGGTTGGTTTATACGAGGTGACGACATATGTTCGTGCACTGATATTTGTGGCTTTAAATTCGTGCCATCCCTATATAATAGGCGGCAACCGAGCATGGGTCTGTGTGTTGTCACAAAGTTCCGGATGTTTCCATCATTAGATAGGGGCGTGTGATAGCTTATTCGATTCCCCTGAATGTGCTGAGTGTGGGAAAATTGTTAGAACCAAAATTTAAATCTTTGAATTCCGCCAAAACCGAAAAACGTGTTTTTAAGGGTTTTGGCCAGGGGAAGCTATGTTTTTGTGCTCCCAGTCGATTTCTGAGGCGATTCTGGACCACTTTGCTTTTTACACTTTTTGATTTGGCGCATTTTTGCCCAAAAAATGACATTTTTTGATGCAAGGTGCCTACGGGTATGATTTTTGGCACCCGGGGGTTTTCGGATGCGCTGATCACGAATTTATAATTAAAAACAATTTTTTCCGACAAAATTTTAGAAAACCCCTAGCGCAGCGACCGCTGCGCTATTTTTTATTTTACTATATTATTTTGCAGAATTCTGTTTGAATGTCTGTTTGTCTTATATCTGAGGTTCCGTCCGTTAGTTTTTATGAGTGATAGCTCATTTTGTAGCTGTTGATCTGTAGGTTTCCCCGAAGTTGTCAGATTTGAAATTTGAAAATTTGAATTCACGCCAAAATGGAAAAACATGTTTTTAAGCGTTTTTATGAGTGAATGTTAGTAGTTTTTTATTTGTATCGTTAGAGTAGAGGGTTTAAATAAAAAAGTAGAGGTTTAAATTTTTGGGTTTCGGTTTTTGTGAATTTACAAATAAATTTTACAAATTTTTATGAATTTTTTGGTCATTTTCGGTGAAAAAATGGGTTTTTTGATCCTGACGGAAAAAGTTGCTGAAAATTTGCATACAGGGGTTTTCGGATATACTGAATCCGAATTTGAAATCAAATTTCAAATTTGAATTCGCGCCAAAATGAAAAATTGTTTTTAAGGGTTTTATGATTTAATTTAGTTGTTTTTTGTTTTGTATCGTAAATATAGGTTATTTAGAGTATTTCTGCTTTTGGAATTTTTGGATTTGGTTTTTTGTACAAGTTCTTATAAATTTTTTGGTCATTTTTGGTTAAAAAATGGGTTCTTGGTTCTGACGGTAAAAGTTGCTGAAAATTTGCATACAGGGGTTTCGGATATGCTGAATCCGAATTTGGAGTCAGAATTGGAATTAGAAAATTTGAATTCGCGCCAAAGTAAGTAAGTAAATAAGCGAGTAAGTAAGTAAGCGAGTGAGTAAGTAAGCAAGTAAGTAAGTAAGCGAGTAAGTAAGTAAGCGAGTAAGTTAGCGAGTAAATTAAAAGTAAAAAGTGAAACTGAAATGGCGCGAATTTAAACGCATAAATATCAGTGCACGAACATTTGTCGTCTTTATTTGACAGTGAAAAACTAATTTATAGAAATTTTTGTACTTTCTTGAAGACTTTTACTCGCGAATGTCAACAAATTGTATCCTTAATCAATCAATTTAGTGCACAATTGTCAATTTTTACTGTGCGTAACAACCAAGTATCGCTTGTTGGTGCCTAGTTATGCAAAGTTTGGTATTGGTGGATTGAACGTATTGGGAAGTTGTTATTTAATATTTGCAATAAAACGGAATAACAGCGAAAAACTGGTGGGATTTTTAATAATTTTGATACTACTATTGAGAATAATGTTCCAAATCTAAACATTGTAATGCTTATTTTTCATATTTATAGAAAAATGACGTCGTAAAGTTCACTATAACCATGGACTTATTTTTGGATGTCATTCCGACGTTTGCGAGTTTCATACTCATTACGGTAAGAACTTTCCTTCAGGCCACCAGAAATTCCTCCTTGATATTGCAGCTCAGTTTGGGTGTGCGTAGCCGTTTTTATAATGTCACTGTTTCGGGGCATCGGCATTCGGGTGTTTAAAAATGATTTTCGGTACCAAATGAACCAAGTTTTAGCTCACAGGTGTCTTCTCGCCTCCAATTTATATCAGTCATCTAATTGGCACCTTATATTTCCTCAACGCTACCGTTTGTTCTGTTTATTATTCTTGGCGATTGACGAGAAAAACGAACGGGTTATGGATAAAAATCTGTTGTGTTCAGCAAGTGTCTCCAGTCACTACGTTAACGTAAATTAACTGAACGCCACGAAACTATTCTTTCTGAGAAGAAAATTGTTATGAACGCTACTGCTTTGATAAGCCTTTTGCTCGAAATTGACTCATTCATACTTGTAACTTAAATAAATTAGGCGAGTAGAGCAACATGAGACTATTTCGGGCTTTCGGCCCTCAATAATGCTTATGGTCGGGCCTGCGGACCTCAATAACACCGTGACCCAGAGAAAAAGCACCCCTAAGAATGACCTGAAAACACCGTGACAGAGAAAAAGCACCCCCAAGGATCGACCTTTTCATAAAATTTGTCTAAAAATTGGTCTAAAAATTTCCTGAAACGCTGTTTTGAGGCCATTCTTAGGGGTGTGTTTTTATAATTTTTCACTTTTGTCTAAAAATTGTCTATATTTAGCTAAATTTTGACCTCAAATTCGGATTCCCCGCTAAAAATTACTCTAAAACGGTACATTTCGAAAATAAGGACCCCTAAGAATGCACTTCCGTCCGTAACGGAAGGAACAGCCAGCCGAATTTGCCGATTACTATATAAGGGATATGTCAATCAAAATAAAGTGTCAATCAAGTGATTTTTGGTAGTAACCTTAATTCGGGTGCGGGGAGTTCGAATTTGACCTCATAATTGACCTGGTCCTGACACGAAAGTTGCGAAATCGCCGTTTTTGTTTAAAAAGTGACTTTTTGAGCAAATAAAACCCCCGAAAATGACCGTTTTTGAGACGTAACGAAAAAACTTATTGCGGATTCGGAATCAGCGCATCAGAAAACCCCTAAAAACGTTAAGATCCGAAGAAATTTAAAACTTTTCAAAAATTCAAAATTTGGAGCAAATGGACATGAAAAATGATTGATGAGTAATTTGCAAGTTAGCCGCGTCTGTTTTTGACCACTAACTTCTGGCATTTAGGCCGGTTTAGTCACAAATTCCATAGGACGCACCCGCGGCTCCGCCGCGGACCACCCCTCGCCATCAGTATGCATTTCTGTATTATTCGTTTCTGATATATTAGCACGTAATTTTACTTTCAGGATCCGGGATTTTCCGGATTTCCGGAAGCCGTATCTTCCGGAAAATGGGACTTGAAAAATTGACGTATCATACGCCCGGATCCGAGCGGCGCAGCAAAACTTGCCCTTTTACGTGACCCACGTAAGTCACGTTTCACGTGAAAAAATTTTGCGCCATTCGACTCAGCGTGGCCGATTTAGGGGGTACGCGCAAGCCTAGGGTTCGGGAGCAGGGTTGCACGCAATTGCGGATTGCGGAATTGCGGCAATTTTGGCATTGCGGATTGGGCCGTTTTTTGCCGCAATCCGCAATCTTTAAGCACCCCTAAGAATGGCCTCGGCCGTGCCCGATAGGGCGCGGCCGAAGAAAAAATTTTGAAAATTTTGCCTCAACATTGAAAAATTTCAAAGGAAATTTTCTCCAAGCCCACTAAATTTTTGAAAAATTTTCGCCTGCGGCGCTATTTTTTCTTTGATTTTTCCTTTGTATCCAACATTTTTTCTAAATTTTTTCGCCAGCGGCGCAACTTTATCCTGTATTTTTACTGCAATTTTAGATCCCGGCGCAATTTTAGATGACATTTTCTCCGGTGACAGTAATAATTTTATAGACACAGGTAATACGAGTACTAGACATACGACCGAAGGCGAAAAATCCAAGAAAAAATAGCGCCGCAGGCGAAAATTTTGAAAAAAAGTGTGAGGTTAGAGAAAATTTCCTTTGAAAATTTTTAATGTTGAGGCAAAATTTTCTAAATTTTTTCCTCGGCCGCGCCCTGTCGGGCACGGCCGAGCATTATTTCACGAATTTTGTTTGCTTTTTGTGCGAAAAAAACCAAAATTCTCAAAAACTTTCGGCAATTTCTTCGTAGAAAATATTGTTATAAAAATTTTTCAGGCAAAACTTTTCAGAAATATTACGTTGTTTGCCAGAAAATTTTTCTAGCAGAGTTAATTTTTCAATGAAAATTGACTCTATTTTTGCAAATTTCTAAAAATTTTCGCCTGCGGCACTATTTTTGCTTCTTAATCTATTGATTTTGATCTTTTTGCATTGAATTTGTAGTAATTTAATGCATTTAATTGAATATAAATTGATCCTAGGCTTTAAAACACTATAATTTGGCAAAATTTGGAAAAAAATTGAAAAAATGAGAAAAAATTGAAAAATTGCGGTTTGCGGATTGCGGATTGCGGCAAATTGCGGCAATTTTTCGATTGCGGATTGCGGAATCCGCAATTTTAATTTTTTTGCGGATTGCGGATTGGGAAATGCCGATTGCGTGCAACCCTGTTCGGGAGCGTGATCCCAGGAAAAGGCTTATTTAAGCCTTTTTCTATCCTAGCACACGGAGACAGTGCGCCTTAGAGGGACTCGATTTTTTAATTTTTGAGGAAGGTTTTTCGGTAGCATACCTCCTGCTTTTGAAAACTTTTATCCTTATAATAAGTCAGTGACGTCTTTGTCCGTCATTCGCATGAGCGATGCGAATGACGCACACTCCTAAGTTCATTCTTAGGGGTGCTTATTTTTAAAATGTACCTAATTAGGGTAAGTTTTAGCGGGGAATCCGAATTTGAGGTCAAAATTTAGCTAAATATAGACAAAATTTAGACTAAAAATTTCTCTGTCAGTCCCCCCTTTTTGGGGACAGACCAAATTTCTCTGTCAGTCCCCCCTTTTGGTAACAGACCAAATTTCTCTGTCAGTCCCCCCTTTTTGGGGACAGACCAAATTTCTCTGTCAGTCCCCCCTTTTTGGGGACAGACCAAATTTCTCTGTCAGTCCCCCCTTTTTGGGGACAGACCAAATTTCTCTGTCAGTCCCCCCTTTTTGGGGACAGACTAAATTTCTCTGTCAGTCCCCCCTTTTTGGTAACAGACCAAATTTCTCTGTCAGTCCCCCCTTTTTGGTAACAGACCAAATTTCTCTGTCAGTCCCCCCTTTTTGGGGACAGACCAAATTTCTCTGTCAGTCCCCCCCCCCTTTTTGGGGACAGACCAAATTTCTCTGTCAGTCCCCCCTTTTTGGGGACAGACCAAATTTCTCTGTCAGTCCCCCCTTTTTGGTAACAGACCAAATTTCTCTGTCAGTCCCCCCTTTTTGGGGACAGACTAAATTTCTCTGTCAGTCCCCCCTTTTTGGTAACAGACCAAATTTCTCTGTCAGTCCCCCCTTTTTGGGGACAGACCAAATTTCTCTGTCAGTCCCCCCTTTTTGGGGACAGACCAAATTTCTCTGTCAGTCCCCCCCCCCCCTTTTTGGGGGACACGGACATTTGTACGTCGGACATTTGTACGTCGGGACATTTGTACGTCGGGACATTTGTACGTCGGGACATTTGTACGTCGGACATTTGTACGTCGGACATTTGTACGTCGGGACATTTGTACGTCGTTCTCAAATTTCCTATTTTTAAGCTTCTAGAACCTTCTAGAATGTTCCAGAATGTTCTAGTAGGTTCCCTAGACGATCCAAGACGTCGAAAATGATATAATTTAGAATGAACTTATTTAATAATATTGTTAACATATTTGTGTTTGAATTTGCTGTATTTGTGCTAGTTTGGCATTCTGTTCTTTGCGTTATTATTCTGATTTGTGATTTTGGGACAGTTATTTATGATAAAGCAAGCCAATGGACGACGAATTCGACGCAACTGCTGAGGATATGTTTTCGGAAAGCTCAGTTTCGGGAATATCGGTCGATCTGGCAGCTGAATATCGAGCGAATAGCCAAGTTTGTAATTGTAAAAGTAAAGTATTGTAAAATTTAATTTGATTTCCAGGTGTATTGCATTCTGGCGGAAATGAAAGCTCATGACTCAAATGGTAAATATGTGCTGCCTGTGCTCTATGCACTTCTCAAGGACAAAACGAAAAATTCATATCAAAAGATGTTCCAGCTCATTAAAAATACATGGCCAAATTTCAACCCAGCTCTAATCAATATGGATTTCGAACTAGTGACCATTGAAGCGGCTAGCGAGCAGTTTCCAGATGCTCGCATTGCGGGATGTTTCTTCCATCTGATCAAAAATTTCAAGAAAAAACTTATTCACAGCGCTATCTTTGCCGAATACAGGTCTAATCAAGAATTTGCCGTCAAAGCTCGAATGCTCATGTCGTTGGTTTTTGTTCCACCGGCGTTTGCGCGAGATATTTTCCAAGAATTGAAAACGGATCTTGGAGTTCAAATGATGAGGAAACTCACTCCAATTTTCAACTGGTTCAAGAAATATTATATTGGTAAGTTTTGATTTAAAAGAACAATTCTTGAACTTAAATATAATCTAAAGAATCAAAATGTTTAGTAATGTCTAGGAACGGGAAATTTTTATTAAATTTTGTTTTATTCAGGAGCTCCTGGCCGTGAAGCCATGTTCCCTATTGCATTGTGGACGGCTTATGAGAGGACATTGGCCGGCGAGGACCGCACGAATAATTTTGCCGAGGCGGCTCACAGAAAATTACAATCGCTTTTCGGAATGGATCACCCTTCGCTGGGCAATTTTTTAGACCGATTGAAAAACGCACAGAAGTCGCACGACAGAACATACGAGGAATACGTCATGGGAAAACCGCCTCAGAAAAAGCGTAGAAAGTATTTGGACGCAGACAAGCGAATTCTTAACCTGGTCGGGTCGTTTGAGGGAAGAAATACTGTTCAAAGCCGTATGGAGTATCTCAAAGGTTTAGCGTATAATTTTGTTATGGATCAGTAATTTGTTAGTTTGGATTTGTTCAATAAAATCAATTTGTTATTCTGTAATAGTCAAGAGCCATTGTATAACATTTTTGAAACGATTTGGAACATTCTAGAAGGTTCTAGAAGCTTAAAAATAGGAAATTTGAGAACGACGTACAAATGTCCCGACGTACAAATGTCCGACGTACAAATGTCCCGACGTACAAATGTCCGACGTACAAATGTCCCGACGTACAAATGTCCCGACGTACAAATGTCCCGACGTACAAATGTCCGACGTACAAATGTCACGTACCGCTTTTTGGGGACAGACCAAATTTCTCTGTCAGTCCCCCCTTTTTGGGGACAGACCAAATTTCTCTGTCACTCCCCCCTTTTAGGGGACACGTTTTGTCTCGGTTTGCATTCTTAGGGGTGCATTTTTTGAGACTTCTGTCTTTTTAAGTGATCAAAGACTTCTACCTTTTTTCACCCAAAATGTGATTCTTAGGGGTGCTTATTTTGAGACTTCTACCTTTTTTCACCCAAAATGTGATTCTTAGGGGTGCTTATTTTGTCCCTTTTACCTTTTTTCACCCAAAATGTGATTCTTGAGGGTGCTTATTTTGAGACTTCTACCTTTTTTCACCCAAAATGTGATTCTTAGGGGTGCTTATTTTGAGACTTCTACCTTTTTTCACCCAAAATGTGATTCTTAGGGGTGCTTATTTTGTCCCTTTTACCTTTTTCACCCAAAATGTGATTCTTGAGGGTGCTTATTTTGAGACTTCTACCTTTATTTTACCCAAAATGTGATTCTTAGGGGTGCTTATTTTGTCCCTTTTACCTTTTTTCACCAAAAATTTTATTCTTAGGGGTGCTTATTTTGTCCCTTTTACCTTTTTTCACCAAAAATGTTATTCTTAGGGGTGCTTATTTTGTCCCTATTACCTTTTTTTACTCAAACTCAGACTGAGCCAAAACTAAGACTGAGCCAAAACTCAGACTGAGCCAAATTCATACTGAACCTGAGTTTGCGAACCACCGCAGATGGCGAGCCATTCCTGTGGTCGGGCGCGGAGCGCCCGACCTTCCCCCCTGGAATGTGAGTGAAGTTAGAACAGAAAAGGCATACTGCTATAGAAAAGGCATACTGATATAGAAAGGGCATACTGATATAGAAAGGGCATACTGATATATAAAGGGCATACTGATATAGACTCCCCGCGCGCTAGCGCGCGTTAGCGCGCTAGTGCTTAATATCTGTTTGATATATCAGTACACGTTTTATTTATTATCTATATTTGATAAATATTCCGCACTATCTCTACGCCATCAAACGGAATAAATGTGTAAACGCGTCTTTTTAAGAGGGGCAATTTGAATCTTGAATCTTTGAGGATTTATCCCAAAAATTAGCGAAAAATCGATTTATATGTTGATAGGAGCTCATATAAGACATAGTGTGCTTGTGTCTCAGCGCTTGGTTCTCTGTGAGGTTTATTCATTTATATTCATTAAATATAGCAGCCAGAAATCATAAAATGAACAGACTGGAATTCTGAATGATTAGAATTCTGGCGATCTGTCTATCGGAGAGATTTTCGGAGGCGATCGGAGCCTAGTTAACTGAATTGTTCGGATGCTGATCACCGAATTTTCATTGTTTATAATGGAGCCAAGATCAAACATTTTTAATATGATTCTCCTGATATCGGTGCAAGCCCACAGCATGACCCAGCTCGGCACTACAATCGTCGTCAAGTCATTCACCCAAGGCAGTTGGTTGAAGGTGGAGAGAAATAAGAGTTGAAGTTCGAAGTTGCCGCTGGTTATGGCGATCAGCATCTGGAAGTGAAAAGAAAGTTAGAAGTTATTAAAAAACTTAATTCTTCGAATTGAGGATGAGCCTCTGATTCGCCTTCTAGAAGTAGTGAACAAAATCAGTCCATATTTCTTAAAAACTACACAATCCTTTACCAAAGCATATATAGTTTTTTCATGGATACTGACATAACTGATTCAAAGACATGGATTTTATATGACTGAATAACTGTATAATAAACCAAACCGTGTATATAGCCAGCAGAAATTCAGCGGCAAATGTAATGAGGGCATATAAGGTGAGTCGATATTCCACTCGGTACTCTTTTTCTTTCCCACTTCCTAACGCCATAATCCTTCTGTGGTTCAAGCGATAAATAACGATTGTTGCAATGTTTAGTACAAGACAGAACACGCAAAACACGATTCCAGCAATCGCAGCGATATTCGGCACGTTGATGAACTAAATGCAGTCTTTTTGATGAGTAATTTAAAATATTACTCCCGCTTCTGTATTGCGATGTTAAGGTCAATGATAATTTTATATTTAACACCTATCGAGGAAAAATTTTTTTCGGGAAAATAAAGAGCATCTAAATACATGTTTAGCTTTTATAGAATATTTTAGACTACAAACCAGATTTTTAAACTACATCGTGGATTCAAGGTAGGCACACACCCACATACACACACGCACACACAGACGGTCACTTTTGCTTTAGGGTGAGTAGAAGTTACTAGATTCGTTGCTGCTATTATTAAAGTTACTACTAGAAAATCTTGTTTTCCTTATACAAACATCAAAACGAATGGCAGCTATTTGAGATATAACCAATGTTTAATCTGGATCCTTGGTTGATTTTACAAGCTCATGCCATATATATGTTTCTACTTCTTCTTCACAATGGCAAGTTTTTTATAGTCGTTAATTTTAGCATATTTTGGCGTACTTCTTTTGGATTATAACATGCATTTATGCAAAAAATCAGGTGCATCCAAAAAGTGTATCCATAAGCTAGTTCCTCAGTCACAAAAGCCCTGTTTGTAGTTCATGTCCTTGTTCACCTTTTTGTGACTTGAATACCTCAATTTGTATGTTCGAGAACTTTCGTTTTCCACCGAATGGTTTTGGAAAGCACCTGTTATTATATCGTCTAAGTCTTTTATTATAACGTGTTAATGTCAAATATCTTTATAGTAAGTTAAAGCGCTGAGTATATCTCCTGGGATCGAAAAGTCGATTCTTAGGGGTGCATATTTTTGTCCGTCAGTCCAAAATTTTCGGAAAGTCGATTCTATCCAGTGCTTATCAGTCAGAGACGCAAATTAGTCAGAGACACAAATCAGTCAAAGACAACAAATTAGTCAGAAGGAGCGGCTGAAGGCCGCGACTGTCGACCTCACCCTAACCATATACGCGAGGCGCCGGAGGCGACGAGCCAGTCTTGTGGTCGGGCGCGGAGCGCCCGACCCTCCCCCTTGGAATGTGAGGCAACTTAGAACATATACTCCCGAACAACCCTTACTCCCGAACAACAGCTGCTTGAGGGCCGAAGGCCCGAAATAGTCTCATGCTGCTCTACTCCCGAACAACCCTTACTCCCGAACAACTCAACCCTGACCGCTGATGGCGGTGCGCGAAGCGCCGCTGATGCACCCAAACCGCTTCCTAGCGAAGTGAGATCCGCGAGGCGGCTCTCACTTCGCTAGTGTCAAATATTTTTGCGCGAGCGTCTCGAAAGGTTCTCAGTGGAAAAGTAAGTGACGTACATAAAACATTACTGTATAACGTCTATTTTAAACCATATCGCGTTTTTATGAACATGAAAGTGTTATAGTGCTTGAAAATAATCCTAATATATAAAATGGCTTACAGGAAGATAGTCAGCCTTATCGAAATAAAGTGTATACGTCCAATTGTCCGGCTGACGTAGAACATAAAACTCATAGAACCAGTCGATACATGTAAACGGGATCGGCAGCAGAAATATTACAAGTACAGAAATTGGTAGAAAATATTTCCACAACTGAACAAATATATAATGTTAGGTATGAAATTGTGAATTCGCTGCTATATTAGACGTTTCGTGGTTTCCAGAGAATCGGGTTAAAATGGAACATTCAAATATTCTAGAAGCAAAAAACTGTCCTGCAATTCTTTCTTCTTTTGGAAAATCCCTGATTTTTAAATTTTCTAGCGATCATTTATTGGTGTTGATTATTATTGATACCAATTATTGATACCATTTCATACAGGACGATAAAAGTAACCAGTACATACCTTGCTATGTCTCACCGGCATTAGAATTACAGTGAATCGATTCAAGAGTATGAACATGGTCGCAAGATTTTCACCAAAGTAATTGTAATAATACAAGAAGACGGCAATACTAAGCACTATGTGCGGCATACTGTCGAGAAGCTCGACGAAAAGTCCAACTCGTCCAAATCGCACGTAAAAGTAGGAAATCAAATAATTGAGAAAGTTCTGAAAATTGTTTGGATTCAAGATTTAAATTTCAAACCACAGAGAGAGAACTTTAAATACATTCACAAATTACAAGGAATTCTTATCATATTAACTACTTTTCCAGAATCAAGAGTTGAGTGATGCGAATCACAATTGAATTGTCTTGTGCTAACCATTTCTGAACTATTTTCTACGGCATTTTTTCTCATTTTTATGGAACTTAACTTTTTATCTGGCAATTCAATCTTTTAACAAATAACTTGATTCAAAAATGCCGGAAAAGGAAAAACGACTTGTGTGGTCCTTTCTTGTGTGGAGCATTTCGAACAGAAATAGTCTCGTTTTAACCGAAAAGACCCAAAAACAGCAAGTAAAGTCCCATTTTTGTCAACGATTTTACCCACGTGAGTAACGACTAAAATTCTTACCGTTATAAACCGGACCAAACAGAGTCGAAAGAAGGCAGAAGAGAACTTTGATCAATTGCGAAGCAAAACAATAGCCTCAATGGTATACAAGATAATGGATGGTACGCCAATCACAACGCCCAATACAAATGGAACCACGGAATTGTTGGCTAATACTTCGCTCATTGCTTGTCACGGATTATAATCTAATGATATATCAATTGTATCAAAGCTTTGCCTAAAATTGAAAAGGGCCATAACTTTTCTAGAATAAAAAGAAGGAACTGTGTGTTTGGTATTAGTTTAAGGCCCGTTATGTCTACTTTCTAACGATATAACTTTTGAATTTCTCCTCATAATCTATTGGATGTTCCACACAAAATTTAAGTGGAAATTTTTAGTCAAGAAAAGTAATTTGGGGAAATTTGCTGAAAAAATATTTTTCAGGCATTTTTCCATATTTGTGCAAAATTTTGTTTACAATTTTCACTTTGAGAAAATCGGTTTTTGTGGTCTTTTCCTCCGTTCTGGGGTATGTTAAACACTTTTCCTTGCAAGAATCCTTACTTAAATTTCGATTGAAATATCCAACATTGTTCATGAGCTGAAGTTTAAAAATTTTGTTGAAACTAGACATAATTATTATAGAAATATCATAATTATTCTAGAAAAGTTAAGATCCATTTCAATTTTCGACTGAACTTTCGATACATCCGCTATATCCTAAAATGATTTGATCTGAATCCTAATCCATGAATTAATGACGCCTACGAAATGTCAACAAAATGTCACGTATCATTTTCATGGTATCAAAATATTTTCTTGTCTGCTAGCAATATAATTAATTTATGGCTCGCGATTCGAGAAATAGGAGACAGAAAATTATACATTATGCAAGTCCAAACTTCGCAGTAATAATGAGTTGGTATTAGTTCCTCACGTTGTTTACGAGCTGCTAATTGCACATGGTAATTTACCTGGAATAGACTTTTGGTTAGAAAATATGGCACCTGTTGCGCGACATATGAGCAGGTGAAACCGAAAGGTTTACCTTTTATGGGAAAATCAATGCCTTTACTTGAGGACGATAAGTTTTTTTACATTTTTTAACTTTAACGGTACTCCGTGCCCAAATTTAGGTGCAAACAGCCCATGGAATTAACTGCGGGAGTTTGAACCAGTCATGGATATTCAGGTAATAAGATGCATTTTTATAAATGCTAGAGTACAGAGTTAGTTGCATACAAAATATGAAAGAAAATACAGAGGAAAATACGAAAGAGTTTTTTAACATTAGGAGTTAAGTCTTGCTGTTTCGACTCTGAATCAATACAGCAAGAACCGAAACGTGTGTTGTAAGGTCGAGTCTCATCAGTTGATGTCCTTACAACTTATCGAAGCAGAGTTTCTCTTAAGGGGATAGGCAGGGAGAAATGACAAAGAGAAGTTAAATTGAAAATGTAAATTCAGGCGAAACAGATTTTGAGACAGAAGATTTTTGGTAAAACTAATGCGTATTTGAGTAAAGTGATTTCGTGTCGAAACATGTCACGATTTGAATTTAATTTTGTTCAAAATTATTTAGTTGTAACAATTTTAGTCTTACTATGCATAAAATAATTTTGCCCCAATTTTAACTAAGTAGTGAAAATTTAGTGTTAAAAGAAGGAAAGTAATCGGGGCGGCCATATTTGAATCCTAAGGTTATGTAAAAAATAGAAACGGACAGATATTTAGTAGGTAGAGGTCACCAACCATAATGGTATACTAATAGAAATTAGACCTGGTGTATGACAGTGCTCAGGAAACTGTCATACCAAACAGACGTAGGGGAGTCCGAAACCCTACCTAGTGTTTTAAACTGTGTTAGGTCTAAAGACTATAAAAGGTTTCCGTTATATTAATCTAAATAAGTAGAAACGTGTTCACTTGAAATGGTAGTAAGATGATTGGTGTTGGAATACCAAGCACGAGTGCAAGGCGGAACCAACGTGTAAAGGTTCCCGATGTTCCCGAAGGAACAAAGGGTTGCCATAAGGGCGTAAAGGGCCCCGAGTATCCGAAGATACAAGGGGTTGCCATTGCGGCGTGTGGCTAACTTAATAGCAGTGCTCAATCGAGAGCGAGTTTACAAGATATATACTTTCACATAGAACTTGAAAGCCTAGTATGCTTTGCAGAGTGAGCCCAAAAGGCTCTACACTACAAAGTTGAACGAAAAACGTGTTCTCACAAGAGAGTTCACAAAGCTCTAGGGGAAAGAGAAATAAGATGCATTTTTATAAATGCTAGAGTACAGAGTTAGTTGCATACAAAATATGAAAGAAAATACAGAGGAAAATACGAAAGAGTTTTTTAACATTAGGAGTTAAGTCTTGCTGTTTCGACTCTGAATCAATACAGCAAGAACCGAAACGTGTGTTGTAAGGTCGAGTCTCATCAGTTGATGTCCTTACAACTTATCGAAGCAGAGTTTCTCTTAAGGGGATAGGCAGGGAGAAATGACAAAGAGAAGTTAAATTGAAAATGTAAATTCAGGCGAAACAGATTTTGAGACAGAAGATTTTTGGTAAAACTAATGCGTATTTGAGTAAAGTGATTTCGTGTCGAAACATGTCACGATTTGAATTTAATTTTGTTCAAAATTATTTAGTTGTAACAATTTTAGTCTTACTATGCATAAAATAATTTTACGAGTAACGTTTTTTGTGACCTTAATGTACCTCCTATCCCATCAGTAAGTTAGCCCGGATTCTCCGTCCGTGACCTGGAAAATTCAAATTTGAATTCCCGCCTTTTGGCATTCTGTATTTTTTGTCTGTCAGTTTTTGTCACGCTTTCACTGGGATGCATTTATAGGGGTGTCTGTTTTCGTATGTCAGGTTTTGTCACGCTTTCACTGGAAGGTATTTTTAGGGGTGTACTTTTTTGTCTGTCAGGTTTTGTCACGCTTTCACTGGAAGGCATTTTTATCTGTTATCTTATCTTTTTGTTGCCGAGGGCATACTCATCAGGGCTGCAACCGGTCGGACAAAAAGCCGGGCCGGATACCGGATACCGGATAGTGTGAAAAAGCCGGGCCGGATACCGGATAGTGCAAAAACACCGGATAACCGGATACCGATTAACCGGATACCGGATATTAACTTTTTTTTCAATTTTTGGCGCCAAATTTGAAAATTTTTTCCAATTTTGGCGCTAATTTGCAAAAAGTTTACCTAAATGCGTGCTTTTTGTTTCCTTTTTATTATAAATGTAAAAGATTAGAATAAAAGTTGTAAAAATACAAGTATTACACAACTTTTAGCGACTTTTTTGGCTGTTTTATTGCAATATATGAGCAATTTAAACCAACTTTTCCACTATTTGTTAACAATTAAACGTTTTCACACTTTTTGCCCGTGAAGCGTGCATCAGCGGCGCTTCGCGCACCGCCATCAGTATGCCCTCGACTGTTGTTTGGGAGTAAGGGTTGTTCGGGAGTAGAGCAGCATGAGACTATTTCGGGCCTTCGGAGAAATTGTGTAGGTAAGGTGAATTGCGCAAAACAATTAAACGAAATTGGAAGGAAAAATATCGCAGGCGAAATTTTTGAAAATTGTCGAAAAATGATCAAATTTTTAATGTCAATTTTTGGCAAGCAGCGGAATTTTTCAAAAAAATTCGCCTGCGATATTTCTCTCTTTTACTATTTGGCCCTCAGTTAATTAAATGAAAAAACAGCGCCGCAGGCAAAATTTTTGAAAATTTGGAAGAATACAGTCAATTTTCATTGAAAAATGTGAAAAATGCATCACCAAGTTGCTGCTACCGATATGCAAAAATTGCGTGAAAATAGCCGCAGCTTTTTTTAGCGCTTTTTTGCCTCGAATTTTCAGTTTTTTCTGGAAAAACACTAATATGCGGTGAAAACGGCCACTGTATTTCCCAAAGTATTCTCCGCGAAACATGGAAAATTTCGCGGCAAAAAAGCGCCGCAGGCAAAATTTTTTGAACTATGGCTTATATCTTAAAAATTGACTTAACTTTATCATTGAAATAAATTGTAACAGTGAATTTTTTGAATATTTATTGAAAATATCACAAATCGCCCATTTGTTATTCATACAAAGAGTGTGTCTGTAAATAGATCACATAGAAAAGAGAAATAAACAATGACAGATATCATGATTTTGATAAAGACAGCTCACCAAAAGGAATGCTAATGGTAATGCAGACATTCTGCCTTTTGTCTATGGCTCCGGCAATGAAGGGTTAAAACATTCAAAATTTGAAAGACCAATGTCAATTTTTTGTATATAGCGTAATTTATTTTAAATTTAGCCTGCGGCGCTATTTTACCGTCGCTTAAAAAAGCTTATTAACTAAACTGATCTTGATGATATTTTGTTAACAGGCGTGAACCCAAAAGCATCCCGTTAAAAGAAAATTTGTTAAAAATTGATAAAACATATAGAAAAGAACCGAAGTCACTAAATCATCAATCACAAAAATGTACGAAACACAATTATGAATGGAAAGTACAGGTTCTTATTCAAAAATGGACAAAATACGAAAATCTGGCGAGAGTTTTAACAGAATATTATTAGTTTAATTGGGTAAAATAGAGAAATAGAATGGAAAAGTTAGAAAGAAAAATAGCGCCGCAGGCGAAATTTTTTCCAAAAATTACGCTGTATGCCAAAAACTGACATTGGAAATTTTGAATATTCTATGAAATTTTCAAAAATTTTCGCCTGCGGTGCTGACTGCATTCTTAGGGGTGCTTAATTTTTTGGCCTGCAACCGGCGAACCCCCCAAAAAACCGGTAACCGGATACCGGTTGGCCAAAAACGCCGGATACCGATTAACCGGATACCGGATACCGGTTGCAGCCCTGATACTCATACACCCTGGAGTCCTGTGGTCGGGCGCGGAGCGCCCGACCCTCCCCCTTGGAATGTGAGGGAACTTAGATCACAAAAGGGTATAACCCAATCTTACCTCATAAGCCACGAGCCACCGCAGGTGGCGAGCCAGTCCTGTGGTCGGGCGCTTAGAACATCGGGAACTTAGAACATCTACTCCCGAACAACCCTTACTCCCGAACAACCCTTACTCCCGAACAACCCAATCTGACCGCTGATGGCGGTGCGCGGAGCGATGACGAACCCAATCTCCCGCTGTGCACGCTAACCGCTTCCTAGCGAAGTGAGGGCCGCGAAGCGGCCCCACTTCGCTAGTTGTAGATATAATCTATTGTTTACCCGTATTACCGTATTTTCATTAATTAAGCCCCCGGGGGCTTAATTATTTCAATATCCCTCTAGAGGGGGTTAATTATAGGGGGCTCACTTATAGGGGGGAATAATTATTTGAATCGCGATCCAAAAAATTTCCGGATTTTTGGTCAGTTTTTTAGAAAATTTCGAAAATTTAAACCGATTTTGAATTAGCGCCAAAAATTTTGGCAAAATTTCAATATTCGTCAGAATTTTTTACATTTTTGGGAAAATTTTTCATTTTTTTCTGTAGCCGACTTTGTACCCTTTGGAAATACACAATACATTCAATTTTTTGCAATACTTAAATAGCAAAAAATTTAGGACAATAAATTAGGAATCTAATTAGCTTGGATGAAATAGCTTAATAACGGTACTAGCTGCGGGCGCCTATCGGCGCCCGCAGCTAGTGCTCCTATAACCGCATGTTGTGATCCTAAATGCCTAAAAAATCTGGGTGTATTACTGTTAATTAGATGAAATACGAATTTTTATTAAAGTTTAAAGAATTGATCAAACAGTAAAAATAGCATCAAAAAGCTATAACTTGAAAAAATACAGGTAAATTTGACTTGTAAAAAATCTAAAAAATAGCTAAAATGGACTAAATTATCCAAAATTAGTCTAACAAATAATATAATAATGTAAAATATTAGCTAAAAAAGGCTAAACTGTCTAAATTTTGTCTATTTATATTAGACATACGAAATACTAGCAAACAACTGCGAAAAATTTGGAAAAAACCCATTTGGGGGGGGGCTCAATTATAGGGGGACTCAATTAGAGAAAATTCGGTATACCCTTTAAAGCCTATGCCGTTTTCTAGACGACCTTAGGCCGAGTTTTTAACGCAAAGCGTTAAACCAAAACGTACGGCTCACCCTCCACCACTAGTTTACCTGGAATAGACTTTTGGTTTGAAAATTATGGCACCTGATGCGCGACATATGAGCAGGTGAAACCGAAAGGTTTAACTTTTTTATGGGAAAATCAATGCCAACGAGTCCGCAGAGCTCTGGAATAAAATTACAAAAAAGTTCTATGTCCAAGCTTTGGACTTTGAATCAATTCTGAGCGTTGGATTCCAGAGCTTTGCTCATGAACTCTAGAATTAGTGTGGATCATGTATCAATAACTGCATCATTAATACTTTCGGCGCCGTCCAAAATGCACATTTTGGACTACACCCGTTTCCAATCAAAGTCTATTCTTTTACAAGCTAGTCTGCGTAATTTTTTAGAGAAAATAATTCATAATGCACAGTAGACGTAAATTGTGTCTGAAAATGCTGTAGAAATGTCAGATTTTATTCAAATTTTTCTGGTATTTTTCATTCTTATTTTCATTTCAAAAAAAGTCTACTGAGATTTTGCGAAAGTTCTAGTTAAATCTGAGATATTCTACAGCGTTTTCGTATACATTTCATAAGACACTTCTTTATTCGACAAATATGTAACGTTGACAAAATATGATATGCAAAATACCAAAATCATTACTAATCCGGAAAATTTTATTCTTCACATTTCGTGGCATAACGGCTCGGAAGCTACGAGTTCTGATCAAGAAAAGCCGTACAGCAGCGAAGACACTGCTCATAGACCTAAAAAAGTTCACATTCGATAAATGCAAAGGAAGCCTTCATAGAAGCTTTGTCGAAGTTTTCTAGTAAGCGCGAATCGCCGGCCACTGTTTCATGCTGTTTCCCAGCTGCGCGCATTCGTTGTTGTCTTTCCAACGAGGGAAACGAATGCGCGCAGCTGGGAAACAGCAGGAAATAGTGGCCGGCGATTCGCGCTTACTAGAAAACTTCGATAAAGCTTCGATGAAGCCTTCCTTTGCATTTATCGAATTTCCCCACCATGAGTAAAATACGAAAACAAACCCGATCGAATGCCTCAGTTCCTTTCAGGTAGTAGGGATCCACAATAATTCTGACTCCTTCCGGATCGTAGTCGCCCAAAAGTTCCACTCGCGCTTTAGTACCTGTATATTCCGGCACGTTTCTGTACATCCTTCAAGTCACTGAAAGTAAAGGAATTGAATTCTCTGTGAACTATTGGTTTGGCAACTAAGTCTCCGTGGTTTCATTTAAATACATTTTTCTTTTACGTAACCCTAGATTGCTCATGCGTGTTATATACCGTTGGATAGCTAAGACTTTTCTCTGTGCAACTATGATCGGGTAATATTTTTGCGTCTAAAAAATATTTGATATTTGTGATTCCATGAGCCATTCCAAAGTCACCAATTTTCGAGATATTTTTATATCTTTTGCATGCAAAAAACTTAGGCATTCTATTTCCAATTGAGCAATATTGAAGAGAAAGTGAGTGCTAATAACTACTTTTTACAGAACATTTTTTCATTTGGTGGTTGCTGAGATATGGCAATTTTAAGGAACGACACCACCAGAAATTTTGAAAATTTCGATTTTTCCGAATTTTTCGGTTTATGTCCCAACTTTAAGCGATCATATCTCGCAGAATTTCAATGCAAAAGTTATTCTGTAAAAAGTATGTTGTAGAGCTAGACCTTGCCTACAAATACCGCAATGCCACTTTTTTGAATAGTACCAAAATGTAAAAAATGATATCCATGAGAGTTGCTAAAAATAACAAAAAATAAATTTTCTGGGTGTGCTTCGTGAGTATCATAATAAAGAAATTGTTATTCTGTAATGGTAAAGTTTGTTAT
>JAKKPZ010000333.1:0-53048 GCA_022814885.1 Ditylenchus destructor
ATAGCTGGAAAATTTTATATCAATCTATCCCGGGAAGAATAGATGGAAAAACTTATATCATACTATCCCGGGAATATTAGCTGGAAAATTTTACATCAATCTATCCCGGGAAGATTAGCTGGAAAATTTTATATCAGTCTATCCCCGGAAGAAAAGCTGGAAATTTTATATCAATCTATCCCGGGAAGATTAGCTGGAAACACTTATATCATACGTAATATTTCATTTCTATGTTATTTTTCGGTACATAATAAAAACGGTTTATAATCTGAAGCGTGTCGGACATATTATAGAGTACTGGGTTGTCAAGATTTGTTTCATTGTTTTGACGCATTCGATAGACAATTTGTTACCATACATCATTTAAAAATTTGAGAGAGAACCGTTTATTCGCCCGGCTTAGCCGGGCGATTCGTCTCTAGTTAGTTTTATAAAACTAACAATGGCTTTTGAGCGTCGCTGCTTGTTTTGTTTGTCTTTCGATTATTTTTTTGACTAATTATTTTATACTGTTGTGGATATGAGTTTTTCCAGCTAGATTTCAGCTGGATATCGTGATTTTGACCTGGAAGTTGTCTCGACATGGAATTTGTCGAGCCCGAAGTCGAGCTTTTGGAAAAAGTAGATGTTTTTTCCAATCAAGTTGAAAACTTTTTTTGGCAGAATAGTAGAGCAGCCGAAGTTACACAACTTTTGATTTGGGACATTTTCGGTTTGCAACAAAATAACAACGTTATTAACCAAAGCTCGAATGGCAAAAGCTCGATTTTTTTCTCTAACCAAAAGTGTATGTTGGGAGAATTGATTTTTCTCTGTTGTTTACAAAGTGACGTCATCGGGATTTTTTGCTCCTTTTTTAGACAACTAAATTATCTAGATTAACGTTCCTTTAGATTTTCCAACTTCCTTCAAAAAATTTGAAAAGTGGCCGAAATTCGCCAAAAATTCGACGAGAGAGCGCGCCGACCCCTAGTTTCCAGCTAGATTTCAGCTGGATATCAGGATTTTGAGCTTGTTATCCGAGATTTGAGTTGGATTATCTTGTCTTGACTTTTTTCAATGATTCCAAAAATGAAAAACTGCACTGCAGTTACAAAACTGTAGTGTACTTTAAAAACTGTAGTGCCATTATTGAGATTAAGGTTCAAGATTAAGAATTCTAAGCGTGAGATTAAGGTTCCTAAGGAAGGGATTAAGCTTTCTAAGCTCAGGATTACGGACTCTAAGAGCAGTATTAAAACTTTTAGGCTCAGTATTAAGGATTCTAAGCGTGAGATTAAGGTTCGTACGCTAGGGTTTAAGGTTTATGGATATGTGATTTAGGTTTCGAAGCTCGGGTTAGGGGTTTATGAGCGTGTGACTAAGGTTTCTCAGATTGAGATAAAAGTTTATATGTTCGAGATTGGAAGGTCTCAGTTTGGGATTAAAGTATCTGAGCGCTGGATTAAGAATTCTCAGCTCGGAATTCCATCTTTACAGCTCGGTATTAGGATTTCTAAGCTCGAATTTAGGGTCTTAAGCTCGGATTTTAAGGTTGGATTAGGTGTCTAAGCTCGAACTAGGGATTCTAAATTCGGGATTGAGGATTTTGAGGACTGGATTAAGGCGTCTGAGGTTGGGAATAAAGTTTTTGAGCTTGTGACTAAGGTTTCATTGCTCGGGATTTGGATTTCTAAGTTCCGGATTTCGATATTTATAGTAGGTATAAAGATGTCTGAGGTTGGTGCTTTAAGCCTATGCTTAGAATCATTAATGCCTCTATTAGAACCTTAACATCAGAACGCTTAAAATCCTTAATTCTGAGCTTAGAAATCTTAATCACGACATAAATCTCTAATCCCGAGCTTAGAAACTTTAATCCCTGCTCAGATTCTTTAATCCTGAGCTTGGAATCCTGTCAAATAAAAACTGCAAAATAACAAAAATAAATTTTATTATGTATGATAAACTTAACATTTTTCATAAACAGTTAGTTAATAATAACAATCATTTTAAATATTTCAAGAGATATTATAGAAGTTGTTGCAGTAAACCACCAGCTGCGCATTCAGGAGATCTAATTCTGTCCGATTTCTGTGACGACTTGTTGCAAACCCCGCTTGTGAAAACACTCGTGAAGGGTTTCTCATCAGGTTTACTCGCCAGTGTGTTTGCGCGAATGGATTTTCAAAGCGCTAGAACTGGCAAAAGAACACAAACTGCACTTGTAGGGCTTCTCACTTGTGTGAGTACGCAAGTCTTGTTTCAAATGGCTGCTTTTAGTACCAGCATAAGAACATGGATCACTCATGTATGGTTTCTCAGTGGTGCGAGTAAGCGTATGGACAGTAAGGTCTCCTCTGAATGGACTTTAATACGGACAGAAGTCGCACTTATTTTTATTGAAGTCATAACGATACTGTGCACAACTTGTGCTTTCGTGTCCAACGAATGCTTTCGTGTCCAAATTTCCTTCACACGACGACGATTTAAACGTCTATATATGAAATGTCACAATTTCTATTTACAAACTGATTAATACTTACCTTAGGACATTCGGAACATTTAATAAATTATTCGGAAACAAGATATTTGTTCCAGATCGGGTGTGACTTTTTTCTGTCTGGCTTCTTAAATCCACTAAGAATTCTTTGCGCCATTTTATCCGCTTTGTACCACTAAAATTACTTAAGCCAAATAATTAAGCTGGAAACTATTACGGACGATAAACCAAGGATTATACAAACAACAGGTTTAAAAGAATAAATAAAATGCTACAAAAATGACACTAATGTTGTTCGCTACAACACACAAAGAACTTCTTAGGTAAAACTTTGGAATTTAATCATTCCGATGTAGCTGTGTCTATGTCAAAGCGATTTTTGCTTCCAAAACATTGAGTTTGGACATCACATTTTGGCAATTTTCATTTCCATCAAACTTCTGTATCAAGTTTAACTTAGATCCTAAGGTCTTACGTAGCCTAAGGCAAGCCAAGACAGGTAACTGTGTCTAATTTTATTGATCAAATGTACTTTTGACAGTTTCCAATCCTTAACCTTCTTCGCTTATAATAATATAACCGACCATAAAAATTTTAAAATTTTCTACACTGACAGTAATATCAAATTCATGCCCAAATAAGAGACAATTTAATTTTTTAATTCTTAATTCCGATCGTAAAAGCTTCTTCTAGAGCTAAATACCAAGGTCAAACAATCGTAAATCTCGGCCGAGAAGATTTTGACACTCATAATCAATAAATATGTATCGAAATTGCATTTGAAATTACCGCTTAAACTTTAGTATTTTCTAAAAGAATATCTATAGAATCTCAGCTAAAAATAATGTCCATTTCCAAATAATGTCCATTTCCAAGCTCAGGATTAAAGAATCTGAGTCTTACAAAATATGGCACTTTAGTAGTGAGCTGAGACTTAGAAATTTTCTGTGCCAAATTCCAAGACCCGCTAGTCCCTAAACCCATATACTTTTGACGCGAGGGCAAAATTCTAACTACTCATAGTTATTTAACTTTGTGTGCTGAATAACTATGGGTAGTTAGAATTTTGCCCTCGCGTCAAAAGTATATGGGTTTAGGGAGTAGCGGGACTTAGAATTTGGCAGTTAGAAAATTTCTAAGTCCCAGCTCACTACTAAAGTGCCATATTTTGTAAGGAAGCGAAAAATTCTTATAAGCTATGTTTGTTGGGGGTAAGAAGTTACATACAAATAACGTAAAACAAATTCAGTCGTATATGAAAAAGTACGAAATTTAAAATAAGGGAAAAATCTGGAAAAAACACGTTTTTTCGCCTATTTCTCGCTCTAAAAACCTGATTGCATGTGACCGCCATTTTTCTTTTTGGTAAATAATATGCACAATTGAGTCCTCATCTCGAATTCGTAAAAAAATTTTTATACTCAGTGAGACTTTTTTTAGTTTGACTTACCGTGTTTGACAAAAATCCTAGGCCCAAAAATTGCAAAAATTTACGAAAAATTAAAAAATTTTAAAAATTTTATTGATAACATTTACACCTTTTTATGCTGTAAGTAAGAGCTAGTCCTCCTACGCCGATTGGTATATAACATGCATATATGGCAAATACAAAGCAAGTAAGAAAAAAGGTCCCAAAGGCAAGCAGTCCGAGAAAAATTAGCATCCTGAGTGCCCGGAAACAATTGAATTTTTAGCCCACAAACAAATACCAAATGAAAAAAAGTTTTGGTGATTATTAATCAGGGTCACCTATAGATTAATAAAATGCAATAAAACGGACACCCATTTTTTCAAGGTAACAAGACCCCTGTGCAGCTGGTGCAAAATTACAGAAAATCAGTTTTAATCCCTTCCTTAGGAACCTTAATCTCACGCTTAGAATTCTTAATCTTGAACCTTAATCTCAATAATGGCACTACAGTTTTTAAAGTACACTACAGTTTTGTAACTGCAGTGCAGTTTTTCATTTTTGGAATCATTGAAAAAAGTCAAGACAAGATAATCCAACTCAAATCTCGGATAACAAGCTCAAAATCCTGATATCCAGCTGAAATCTAGCTGGAAACTAGGGGTCGGCGCGCTCTCTCGTCGAATTTTTGGCGAATTTCGGCCACTTTTCAAATTTTTTGAAGGAAGTTGGAAAATCTAAAGGTACGTTAATCTAGATAATTTAGTTGTCTAAAAAGGAGCAAAAAATCCCGATGACGTCACTTTGTAAACAACAGAGAAAAATCAATTCTCCCAACATACACTTTTTGGTTAGAGAAAAAAATCGAGCTTTTGCCATTCGAGCTTTGGTTAATAACGTTGTTATTTTGTTGCAAACCGACAATGTCCCAAATCAAAAGTTGTGTAACTTCGGCTGCTCTACTATTCTGCCAAAAAAAGTTTTCAACTTGATTGGAAAAAACATCTACTTTTTCCAAAAGCTCGACTTCGGGCTCGACAAATTCCATGTCGAGACAACTTCCAGGTCAAAATCACGATATCCAGCTGAAATCTAGCTGGAAAAACTCATATCCACAACAGTATAAAATAATTAGTCAAAGAAATAATCGAAAGACAAAGAAAACAAGCAGCGACGCTCAAAAGCCATTGTTAGTTTTATAAAACTAATGTTAGGTTTTAAAACTAACAATAGTTTCAGAAAACTATCGATAGTTTTACAAAACTATCGATAGTTTTGAAAACTATCGGATAGTTTTGAAAACTATCGGATAGTTTTACTTGAATGTGTAAACTATCGGATAGTTTTGGAAACTATCGGATAGTTTGCAACTATCCGATAGTTTTCCAAACTATCGGATAGTTTTTTTATAGGTTTTGACATCACTGGTACCTCTAGGGGTGGCTTATTTTGGAGAAAATACGCTACTTGGGCGTCTTTTACTTTCTCTTATGCTTGGATTACGCACGTGCGGAAAGTGGAGTGGTTTTTTTGGGTTTTTCTATCGCTTTTACTGCACAAAAAACCATCTCAATCGATTTTTAAAATGTGTCCAGACGTCATTGCTCAAAACAAAATGAGATAAAATGGATTTGTCTTCGCTGAACAAAGCATTTCAGCACAGATTTTTTGAGTTGTGTATGGCATTGTGTATGTCAAAAAAGACATGTTTTATGTCTGCACCAATTTGTGAGCAAAACTTTATTTTCAGGTGAACAAATTTAAACGATGCGACATAATTTTCTTTTTCGGCGTGGTACATCTAAATAAATTTACCATTTCGAGCTGATGGAAACTTGCAGAGAAATCTAACTTAAAATCAGAAGAATGGAATCAAAAAGGAGTTTGTTGGCGAAGAATAAACAAATGATACAGAATACAATGCACAGCGCTCAATAAGCTGGATTGTAAGCAATCGTTCAATTCTTGCTCAGGTTTTACGTTGCAAGAAACGGGCGAAGATTTAAACTGATTTGAGCGGTAATTTCCGAGCGGTGTTGTATCCTGTGAAAATTAATAAATTTGACATTTAAACATTTCGAAAATATCTGACATTTAAATTTGCACCGATCTTTCTCATCCATTTACACATTAATACGGCAGTCATTTACTATTATCCAGAAGAGCAGTCACACTGGAGAGAAGCCCTACAAGTGCAGTTTGTGTTCTTATGCCAGTAAAGCGGTTGGCGCATTGCATAGTCATGTTCGTACTACGAACATGACATTGCAATGCGCCAACCGCTTTACTGGCATAAGAACACAAACTGCACTTGTAGGGCTTCTCTCCAATGTGAGTGCGGTCATGTATTTTCAGGGTGCCAGAATCAGAATTTTTGAACGAGCACCAACTGCATTTGTACGGCTTCTCACCAGTGTGAGTACGCATGTGTTTTTTCAGATGGCTGCTTTGAGTACTAGCATAAGAACACAGGTCACACTTGTATGGTTTCTCACCGGTGTGAGTGCGCGTATGGACAGTGAGGTTTCCTCTGCGTGCACTTGAATACGGACAGAAGTCGCACTTATAGCTCATCTTGGCAATTCGCCCGTAAGTTGTGGGTTGCGATTCGGCTGAAACGTAAAACCTATGAATGTTATAGTTTCATGGGGGTTGAATGTTAAAAGGATTTTGAATTGGCAGTTTTGGCTTTCTGTGTTTCGGATAGTTTTAGCGTAAATGTATTTCATTGTCCTTCAGTCACTCACCGCTAATTCAAAATCCTATTAACTTTCAACCAGCCATTTAATAACAATTTGCATAATTTATTTGAAACCGTTATTGCAGATTTCTATTTTTCAATTTCCTTTCGATAAAAAAAACCTCAATGTTGTACTACGATGTACACCCACCACGTAAATTATATGAATTAAGAAAAGTTAAAAGTTATATACATTTAGGATTACCAAAACAGATACCTAAAAGCACTAGTGAGACTGCATTTGGTAAAGATAGGAATCTGTGAGAGACATTCCGCATCACGTCGGCGCCTCTTGTATCAAAAAGCGTGGCGGCCAATTTCGGCCAAAAATCAAAAGAGGTCTTGTCAAAGATTTTTTTTGCCAGGACGCAAGTTCAGGTGTTCCTCTATCACACCTGGTAGGTGAAATATTCATCCGTCTGATTATTATTTATATTTTGGCCTTCAAAGTTGGTATACTTTGCGTTTTTTAGTGTTAAATGGGTCAACTTTGAGACCCGATTTAGAAATAATAATCAGACGGATGATTATTTCACTTATCCAGTCTGATCGAGAAACACTTCAAATTTAACTATTTCAAAAAAAATCTTGGCTAAGACCTCATCTGCGCCCATTTCGACATTTTTTAGATTTTTTTGCCCAAAAATGGCCATTTTCGTGTATTTTCGAGGAAAAGCGAAGTAGTACGTCAGAAATCGACTGGGATTTTTGGTAGATACCCTATTTCGGATACGGCGAATCCGAATTTGGCCTCAGATCGGGGGTGGTCCCGCCACGAAAGTTGGGAAAATTGCGTTTTTTGGCGTTTTTGGCCTAGAACAGCCCTAATTTCTCGGGGTATACCGTTTTCGGGTGCGGGGATTCCGATTTCGAGCTCAGATCGGGGGTGGTCCCGCCACGAAAGATTGGAAAATTGCGTTTTTTGACGTTTTTGGGCTGGAAATGACGGGAAATTGTGGTTTTTGGTATGTTTACTGCCCGGCACTTGTGCTGAGGCATTTTCCTGGACACGGACTTTTTGTCCGGGGTGTCGGTAACCTTGTCGAGTGATCTCACAAGGCCCCCAGGAACAATTTTTGGAGGATGAATTCGACTTTTGTCGGGTTTTGTTATGAGAAATGGCTAAAACTGGCCATTTTCACGTGGATTTCACGTAAGCAAATTGAATTCTCTTTAGCATGGTAATAGCGCACACATCAATCTCAAAAACCAATCTCAAAAATCTCTTCGGATTCGGACTCAGCGTAGTCGAAAACCCCCAGAACCGCCAAAAGGGGGTAAAAAACGGACATTTTTTGAAAAACCCCCCAAATTTGGCATTCTGCCAAAATGTCCGTTTTTGACCCCCTTTTGGCGGTTCTGGGGGTTTTCGACTACGCTGAGTCCGAATCTGAAGAGATTTTTGAGATTGGTCCATTTCCCTCAAAGTTAGCCATATGGGGGTCTTATTAGAAGCGCGACCCCCGAGAGTGGGGGGTTTTCCAAAATGACCCCCAGTCAAGAACACTAAATTTTAACTTATAGAGTCAAAATTCCTCAGCCCTGAGGAGATCGAGGAACTTGGTTCCCGCATGGACAACCTCTTGGCACACATGCGCACAAACATGCCCATGGAAAATGTGAAACAAAAAGGGTAAGTTTCATTCCATAAATTATTGATTAACCAAAGATCAAATTTCAGGCATATGTTTTTCCGCCACGGGCTGGAGTTCACCAGGGAGTGGGGCAACCTCACCTGGTTCACGGAGCAGGCCATCGAATCGACTCACGCCGCCTACGCTCGACAAGCGCGCCGCTACAAGATGGTCGACAACAGGCGCCAGATCTTCATGCTGAAGTACTGGTTCAGCCAGTGCCTTCTGGAAGCGAGCAGGCCGCGCCCGGACGATGCAGAAGAATACGAATTCTGGAACGACCCGGCCTTCTTCTACGACGATGCCACCGACGAATGAAGCGGCGCAGCGTAACATGCGGCAGCCTACCTGTGGGCGTTAAACACAGGGTTGGACACTCGGGGTCGGTGTCACTCGAAATACCACCGGGTAGTGTGGGAGATCCCAAAAAATTTTTGTAAGTTTTTTTACTGTATTGTTTTTAAGCCGTTAATTTGCTTTATTTTCATGTTCGCCGATGGCTGGAAAACGACGACTCAGGTAAGCTCTCTTTCAAATTTGGGTTTCCCTGGTCAAAAACGGCCAAAAACACAAAAGGGGCAGAACGCCAAACCGAATGCCAAAAATAGTGCCAAATTCGGATTCCCCGTACCCGAAAACCCCCGGGGGCAAAAAATCCCCCCACTAAACGCCCAAAAACAGAAAATGGGCAGAACGCCAAAAACCCCCCAACCGAATGCCAAAAATAATGCCAAATTCGGATTCCCCGTGCCCGAAAACCCCCGGGAGCAAAAAATCCCCCCACTAAACCCTCAAAAACGAAAAATGGGCAGAACGCCAAAAACCCCCCAACCCAATGCCAAAAATAATGCCAAATTCGGATTCCCCGTACCCGAATTAGGGTATGTACCAAAAATCTCGGGATTTTAACGACAAAAACATGGCCCGCACACTTTTTGATACAAAACCATGCAAAAGGCGCCGACGTGGCATCGAATTACGAGTGGAGCAATGATTGTTCTGCATATGGCCGGCTGGCCGCCTTCTCATGGCTATAAGGAGACAGCCTAAACAGAGGCATTTAAAGTAAGGTAAAATAAATTTTTCGATATTTTTCGTGCTTCGGAAAAAATACATTTGTTACAAAATATAAGCTATTTTACGATTTGGAACGAAGTATTTTCAGTATTTCTTCAAAGCAAACATCAAGCAGAGATGCCGCTTTTTTCTCTTTAACAGAGCACTCTCACAGCGTTTACAAAAATGTGACATTGTCTAATTGGCAAATATTTTGTTCCTGGAATTTATTCTTGTGTTGTAAAGCATGGATTCTTGAGAGAAGCTTTATATTTCAGTTCTATTAAATTTGCAGGCCAGTATCTAGGCGTATTGGAGGTATTACGGGAATTGTGTGTACAACCTAGTTGAAAAAGCTGCCAATCAGATCATTTTGATATTTTATATCTCACTTACATTGGAAGTTGTTATGGCTTCAGTATTTGATACAGGAAGAGACACACTGAGGCTGAAGCGGTTCCGAGTTTTCTGTCAACGAAGAAATGCCGAAGCTTCTCTAAACAATAGTCAACTTGCACGTGAGCAGCATCTTCCGGTTGACCGTTTTCTGGAGGAAATGTTTTGGAATATATTAAGTCAAATACAAACATTTTTCAAAGACAAATTCGGACACTTACAAAACGCGCCGCTTGATTTGGGTGCAAGATCAAAATTTGTGAAGAAGCGTTTTCACAAAATGCTTTATTCATCAATTTAAAAACAGAGACTGATGATTGTAAGAAATAGAAATGGGTTTTCCGGCTATCAAAAATAATGGAAATTAAAAACTTTTCAAAATACAAGCAAAATAGAAATGATTCCATAGGACCACCCAGCGGCTTCGCCGCATGGGATGGCCCCACGATCTTCCAGGATTTCCGGAAGCCATATCTTCCGGAAATCGCAAAATTACCCGGCGAAACTGGTACCAATCGTCTTGTCTCGCCGAGACGAAGCGATTCACGTATCACACGCCCGGATCCGAGCCGCGCAGCGAAACTTGCCCTTTTACGTGACACATGGATGTCACGTTTTCACGTATGTCAACCTCAAATCTGACATTTATAACCCCCCCTAAAATCATGGGTTTTTGGGGGGTTCTCGCGAGTTTGGGGTCCGGGCCCCCAAAAAGTGGGTTATTCTATTGGGGGGAAGGACACGCACCTATCAACTTAGAGGGATCCGATATGTCCTCTCATCTTTTGTCTTTGTCACAAATTGCCAAAGCGCTGCCAAAAATGAAAAGGACCAAACTTAATGTGGCAGTCATTTATCTGTCTTCCGGGTTTCACTGAAAAATGAATGAAATTAAAATTTAGATTGAGAACAGATTTTATTCTCTATAACAAATACGTTAACAAATACGTTAAGTATATGTTAGGTTATTTACTACTAGCTAAGCATGAGTCCCTTCGGGACTCAATTTTTCGGAAAGGATATTTATGGTTACGGGTGGGTTGTACGGCCGTCGCGGCCTTCGGTCACTCCAAGGACCTCATGAGAATAACGCAACGTGAAACCAAATCTCGAATCTGACGTCAGCTTTGGATTCAGCGTCATCGAAAAATGGCATGTTTGCAAAAAGCCACTTTTGGGCCAAAAATTGAAATTTTTGACTATTGCATCGACTAGCGAACCGGCAAAAAATTTCGATCTGAATGGCCAGACACACAGCACTCAAATACTATATAGTGTTAAAGCTGGAAGTTTTGGGTTGAGCCAAATAGGGGTCTCTTGTATGAGCCGGAGTTTGCAGCTGAGCAAAGAACGCTCACTGTGCAAAAGTTCTCAGTGATCATTAACTCACAGAGACTTGAGGGCTCTATCATAACATAAGGGGTGGTGATCGTCTGGAGCTAGCATGGGACCAAGAGAGGAATCAGAGGCACTGGGAACATTCCTGTCTGGATTGGGCCGGCTTCAGCTAGTATAAATACTCGCGCTACAAGTCAGTTGGGGTGTCAGTCAATTGGGATGCCAGTCAGTTGGGGTGTTAGTAGAGGGGTTATGCTGCGAGTCAGCTAATGTCTCGCTGTATGAGGAGTCCTATTGGGAAATGTGACTTTGTAACTATTTGTATTGTACATCCTGTTAAGTATCCTTATTTATATTCCCAGTGTTATCCAAAATGCAACGGAAATGTGGACCCCTTTGGTGCCCAGCGTTGCGAAAACGCACAACAACTTTGGAGTAATTTTTGGCGAATTTTTTGGCCTCCTAGCTCAAATCTGACTTTACTCTTATAGAGTCAACTTTTTGTCCTGAATAAGGATATAGAATTAGTTTTTGAGTTTTAGCTCAAAAATTTTTTTGCGATTTTTCTCGAGATACACTCTCGAAAAATTAGAGAAAAAATTAAAAAAAATTTTTTGAGATTCAACGCAAAAATTAATTTCAGATTTGAGCTAAGCGCATCGAAATTGACCAGAAAAGTGCTTCTTAGGCTTTAAAAAATTCGAAATTTTTTTGAAAATTTTGAAACCTGGTAAATCGTTCAGGCTTCCTTAGCTGCCTTTGTCTCACCATATGCTTCCGCTACAGTCTTGAATCCTACCACCAAGTCTATGCCAAAAGCTCGTGCTCCACTCCAACTCTGCTCCAAAAGCTCATGTTCCGCTCTATTGATACATGCCAAACGTTTTAAAAACTCCACTTTGATCGCTCTCGCAAATATCTCAACACTCTCTCAGTGATTCTCGAAAGTCGCTCCATAATTTGAACCTTGAGAGGAGTCTTGCTGCTTGGTAGCCTTAAATTATATTCCCCATATATATGCTTCTCATAGCTATAGGATTCTTCTCTTTTCCCTACTTATGTTCATTACGGGAGTGTTGTGTCAGAGGGTCTCTGTACATTGTAAATGTCGCTCGTTGAGCCCAGCTGCGGGGTTTCATGCCTTACAAGGAAACCTCACTTGGGGTCACACCGACCTGGGAAAACTGACTGGATAGGATTGTAGTACTCGATGAGAGGAATCGAACGGTACCAAACTTTTTTCCTACTGCAACCGAAAAAAAGTTCACAAATACCTGAAAGTCAAAAATGGCCATTTTGACAAAAAATGGGATATTTTGAGGCGTTACAAAAAAAACTAATAGCCGATTCGTGAGGGTACGGGACGATTCATCACCCATAGAGAAAAAAGGCCAATTTTGTCCAAAATATTGCGTTTAAAGGCATATTTGGTTATTTATTATCTTTTCTTTACTCAATGACGGCTATACAACATGTCTGCATTTGATGATTAATGTTTTGAGAATTGTACGTTTCATAACCCATACTTGCGCACCGTCCTTGGTGATGAATCGTCCCAGGTGATGAATCGTCCAGGTGATGAATCGTCCAGGTGATGAAACGTCCGTGTCCCGATTCGTGATCAGCGCATCGAATTATCCCTAAAAACACATTTCCCAGAAAATTCTGAAAATTGAAAATTTCGATTTTTGGAGCAAAAGGTGCTCGAAAAAAAAACGATTTTTTGAAAATGTGAAAAACGTTTTCGCATTGAGCGTTTTTAGGGGTAATTCGATGCGCTGAACCCGAATCTGCAATTAGTTTTCTTATATCGACTCAGAATATGCCATTTTTCGGCCAAAAACAGCCATTTTTAGCCAAAAATGGCCATTTTCAGGTATTTGTGAACTTTTTTCGGTTGCAGTTGTGAAAAAGTTTGGTACCGTTCGAATCCTCTCATCGAGTACTACAATCCTATCCAGTCAGTTTTCCCAGGTCGGTGTGACCCCAAGTGAGGTTTCCTTGTTAGACTGGAAAACTAAAGTGGTCTTCTTGTGGACTAAAGTAGTCCACATCACGGGGGTTGTCGGCTAACACCCCGCGATGACATTTGGGGCATCGTTTTTCTATACGCATATGCTAGGCTACAGCGCTGTCATCAACGACACTCTGGTCTTAACAAGGTATTCAATTCTCTTATTAATTTTAAGCATTGAGAAGGTCCCTTATATTTCTATTATCAAAGATGTTTCCATCTACCGGCCGTGAGATCTCTTGGGGGATGTTGTTTATCTTGGCTTATTTCCAGATTATGCATATCTCAAAGATCCACTCTTACCTAAACCGCAGCACTCGAGTCATGACCGCCATGGAATCAGACTCATCGCGTCGGCGCTCGGATTTGGGCATGTGATATGTCAATCGCTTCCTCTCGGCGAGCGAAAACGATTGGTACCGGTTTCAAGCCCGAATTCGACGACCACCGGAAGATATGGCTTCCGGAAATCCCGAAAAGCACGCATGCGTCCGCGGCGATAGCCGCGGGTTCTCCCTCCTTGTCTAGCCTAAGTCTCAATCAAATCAAGGAAAGCTTCCGATTCTGTTGAACTGTCAACTGATTTCAATAAAAAATCAGCAAAGCATTCTTTTAATGTTTTTGTTTTCAGATCAAGCACCAAAAATTTGCTTCGTTTCACTAGTAAAACTTGTTCGCTTGTGCGTTATATCGAGTTTGTTTTATAAACTGTTTAAAAATTATTGCTACAAAATCCAAATTTTCGCCTTTGCAAACTGTTCTCAGTTACATTTATTTTTTCCTCCTCTAGTTGTCCTTTTTGGCATTAATTGGGTTAGTAAAATATTTCTGCGCAAATTTTTATCATACGTGCACATTTTTCATGTGCACAAAATTGCCTGTCTAACATTGTATGTTAGAGACTACTCTGGTTGAAAATGTGAATTAAAGTTGTTCTCATTGTAGTCTAGGTTTAAAGCTTATTTTCATCAAACTGGTTTTGTTATCGAAAACAAAGACCGTCTTTAGTGTAGGCATAACTTTTCTGACAAGCAACGAACATAATTATCAACATACGCAATAAAGAAATTAATTCTGCTAGACAATAGTCAGCTTTTACAGCAGCTAAGCAGTAGGCTAAACATTTCTTGTGCAGAACTTCACTAAAGTTTTCAAATTTATTTTTCTTAACATTCCAGAAATACTATAGAGCTAATACTATATAGCTAAAATTAATTGAGTTTACTTTTCTTACTTTACTTTCTCGCATTTTAATGAGTGTGACTTGACCGAGGTGTGACTCGTCGGAGATGTGAGTTGTCTGGTGTGGGTTGTCCGCCGCCCCTATATAGTTAACCTGAGAATACTATTCAGCTCTTACATTTCTTCCATGCAAAATATTTACTAAATCATATTCATCTAGAATAATGAGTGCACTATTGATTGGATGCCACAGGAACAAAAAAGCGAAACGCGACAAAGCTAAGCCCGTTCCGCCAGCAGCTGCTAAGAAAGGTTAGTTTTATTGGAAAAACACTGGATTATAACTAAAAGAGTCTCCCTGGAATCTCATGGCCATATTTAGCTGCTAATGTACTCAGCTTCTTCCTGTAAACTCACTCGAACTTAAATATTTCGCTCCATTTTTATAGACGATCCCGCTGGACTGCCTGCTTCTGTGACCGCTCCTAGTGGATCCAAGAAAAACGTGCCTCCAGCCGCTCCTCCAGGTGCCACTCCTGTAATGCCTTCTCCAGCTGCTCAGAAAACGACTATTGCAGAAGTAACTTTTACTTTTATAATGTTAGACGTGGTAGACTAATGCTCATATATTTTCTATGGATATGGTAATGGATATCTGGTAGTGGCCTCTAGATCCTAGTTTTAAGTAGGGTTCATAGGAATTTCAAGAGATTCACTATAGACGGCGTCTTATTGCTACGCTTCGATATCCAATCCCCGATCATCTAGCCGAACTTATGAATTTATCTCTAATACCTAACCTAATTACACTTTCAGGATGATCAACAATACGAAGATGTGACAATCGATGACAAAGTTGGCGCTGCGCCCGTGGCTCACTAGCGGCTCCAGTGATGTATCTCAGCCAAGTCCAATAACCCTGCTTGAATATATAGGATCCTCAATAATTCGCTCCAGCTTCGTGTTATTTTTATGATTGTCATATGTTTGATTATCTTTTTTGTATGTAAATAAATTAATTTGACTATTTGTATCTGCCAGAGAAATGGTGATCTTATGCTTTTTGGTTTAATGGACTACATAAGGGTAAAAAATTACGGGGAATTCAAATTTTTTGTCCGTTTATTGATAAAATCGCAATTTTTTCTCGATTATCGCTTTCACACTTCGCCTATTCCCTTTAAAACGGACATTTCGCCTACTTCACAGTCGTCAATTGACATTTACTGTAGTCGCATTCAAATGCATAAACGTTATTATATTATTATTTATACTGCTCCGAATATCAATTTTTCTGGATTTTATGCCATTTTTCTCGGTTATCGGTGTTAGAGGTATACTAGCCGGCTCCGCCGGCTAGATTCGGTGGAGTCTATATTATGGTTGAGTCTATATATGGTTTAGATTCAATTCGTATGCCTTTGGGTGTTTTAATTAATGCGCTTCGCGCATTAAACTGCCCCTAGGTTTTTCTAAGACCTACCTTTCCCGACTGCCCAGCGCCCCTTACCTCGGCCCTGCGGGCCTCGCTCGGCTGCGCCCGCCCTCGCGGCGCTTCGCGCCGCTCGGCCTGGCGCAGCCTTCTATTTGTTTGCGCAGGCAAGATATGCCTGATTTTGGTGTCATTCGTCTTCCCATGAGCTAAGCTGTCGATTGACACCAAAATCAGCCCGGTCGGCAAGGGGGAAGCCCATTTCCCAAAAATGGGATATCCTGGGGCCTGTACCACTATCATGAAATCTTGACATTGACATCTTGACATTGAAATTTTGAAATCTTGACATTTTGACATTGACATCTCGACATTTCTATCAAAATGTCAATGTCAAAATGTCAAGATTTCAATGTCAAGATTTCAAGATGTCAAGATTTCATTCTGTCAAAATTTCAGTTATCAATGTCAAGATTTCATGATGTCAAGATTTCATTCTGTCAAAATTTCAGTTACCAATGTCAAGATTTCATGAATTTTTGATAGATTGACATATTGAAATCTTGACATTGACATTTCTATCAAAATGTCATGAAATTTTGATAGCCGAGGCGTCGGGCATCAAAATGTCAAGAAAAATGTCGGTCTCGGATTTTATATGGAAACACTCGTTATAGGCGTACTGTTTGGTGCAGAATCCGAAAAAAATATTATTTTGCACTCCGACTTTGAAAAATGTCGACTTTTTTTAGGGTCAAAGTTGGCCGTTTTGCACAAAAGGGGGTACCCTTTGGTGTCGAAAAATGGTCAAAAATTTTTTTGCGCAGAAAACGTGTTTTTAGGTCCCTTATGATCCCCCGAGCAACTTTTACTAAGGAACCATGGGTTTTTGGTGCGTTGTGTGAAAAATTTCTCTGTACTGAAAATAGCCAAATTTGACTTTTTTGTGTCTTGTTTGGTTCTCCGAACACCTTATTAATCATTTTCGATATGTTCGCCATAAATCTGATCTTACTCACTCTATATCAACTTTTTGTCTAGATTGCGATATATTTTCTAGAATTTTAAAACTTTTCGATTTTTGTACAGAAAAGTGCACTTTTTGAAAACATACTAGTTTAAAAAAGGGATGGTTAGTTCTAAAAAAATTGTACTGTAAAAGTTAAAGGAAACTGCAAAGTCCACAAATATCTTTAGTCTCGTGTGATTATTTCCATTTTTCATTGAATGAAGAAAATTATAGTTTTTGTATTGAAAACAATAAAGGAAAGCACAAAGTTTTCAAAATTTACATTTTGACGCCTATGGCACCTTTCATCAGATTTTGCATTTTTCGAGCTATCTGTCCATTTTTGTCTGTCCATTTTCTCTACATTGGCAATTTGTTTATGTGTGCATTTTTGATCCATTTCCTTATGCTTGGGCCACGCACGTGGGGATTTGCCGGGGGTTCCAGAGGGGGTTGGTCATAACTTTTTTATATCCATACTAGGGGTAGTAGGTGTTTTTGAAAAAATGACGCGGCAAGTGTCTAGTTCCTAAAAATCCAAGAAAAAATTTTTACCCTCATTTAACCCCCTGAAAAGTCCAACCCCCTGGAATACCTGGAAAAGCACGATTTTCCAGAGTGGGTTGGATTTTTCGGGGGGTTAAATGGGGGTAAAAATTTTTTCTTGCATTTATAGAAACTAGACACTTGCCGCTACATTTTTGCAAAAACACCTACTACCCTAGTATGAAAATAAAAAAGTTATGGCCAATCTCTCTGGAACCCCCCCCCCCCCGGCAAATCCCCACGTGCGTGGCCCAATGGTTAGAAGTGCCATTTTTTAAACAAAAATCCCCTTTTACTTGGAAAAGGATATTTTTTGTAAAAATACTTTCTTATGGCAACCTTCTGCATAGAATTCAAATTTGGTTAATTTTGCGAATCGAACAATGAAAAAGATAACCAAAACCCAGCAAAAATACACTTTGAAGGCGGAAAATGAGTGTGTTTTCAAAAAATGCACTTTTCAGTATGAAGACCGAAACGTTTTAAAATTCTGAAAATTGTATTTGAATCCAGACAAAAATTTGACATAGACAGCGCAACATCATATTTATAGCAAACATATCTATACACATCTACACACACGAGATAGAGAAAACTGTTTCAAAAACGGACAAACAGCTCAAAATCTGATGAAATTGATTGTGTGTGAAAAAGTTCATTTTTGAGTTTTTAAAAATTAGAGTTTAAGAAAATCTGAAATATTTTTCTTAATCCAGACAAAAAGTTGATATAGAGTGAGTAATATCAAATTTGGGCCAATCTTAGTGGAAATGTCTCAAAAATGATCTAAATAACGCATCTTTCGTGTCGTGAAAATGTGAAAAGACGAATTTGATAATATTTCAAGATTTCAAAATGTCAATATGTCAAGATTTCAGCAACAAATGTCAAAATGTCAACATTTCAATGTCAAAATTTCACGTCTTGAAATCTTGAAATATTTTATGAAATTTTGACATTTGTTGTTGAAATCTTGACATATTGAAATCTTGATAGAAATGTCAAGATTTCATGAAATATGTCAAGATTTCACGTTAGTGACACAGGCCCCTGGATATCCAGGATCTGAGATCCTGGATATCTCACCACGCGCAGGCAAGATATGCCTGATTTTGGTGTCATTCGTCTTCCCATGAGCTAAGCTGTCGATTGACACCAAAATCAGCCCGGTCGGCAAGGGGGAAGGCCATTTTCTACCAAAAAATCATGAAAAAGTCAATTTTCGTGGCGGGACCACCCCAAAAATTTTGGCGCCATTCGTCTTCCCGTGGCCGATTTAGGGGGGGGGTAGCCGCGAGCCTGTGGTCCGGGAGCCTAAAAAAGGGGCTAACTCGTCCGGCGGACAGTGGGAGAATGGCAAATTATATCCTTATAATAAGTTAGTGACGTCCGTGCGTCCGTCCGTCCGTCCGCCGCACGTTTTTGGGGTGCATTCTTAGGGGTGCTTATTCCATTTTTCACAGGTGCATTCTTAGGGGTGCTTATTTTTGAAATGTACCTAATTAGGGTAATTTTTAGCGGGGAATCCGATTTTGAGGTCAAAATTTAGCTAAATATAGACAAATTTAGACAAAATGCACCTAAAATGTACCTAAATTTTCGTTATCCAGTGCTTGATTTTCGTGTCCGAAACGGTTTCAGCAGGGAGTGCTTTTTATCCAGTGCTCATTTTTCGTGTCCGTTACGGTTTTCTCAGGAGGGCCATTGTTTCCAGTGCTTAATTTTCGTGTCAGTGACGGTTTTCTCAGGAGGGGCATTCTTTATAGTGCTTAATTTTCGTGTCAGTGACGGTTTTCTCAGGAGGGGCATTCTTTATAGTGCTTATTTCAGACTGAGTCTGAGTCTCAGACTGAGTTTTAGACAAAATTTAGCTAAAATGTACCTAAATTTTCGTGTCCGTTACGGTTTTCTCAGGAGGGGCATTCTATCCAGTGCTTATTTCAGACTGAGTCTGAGTCTCAGACTGAGTTTTAGACAAAATTTAGCTAAAATGTACCTAAATTTTCGTGTCCGTTACGGTTTTCTCAGGAGGGCCATTCTATCCAGTGCTTATTTCAGACTGAGTCTGAGTCTCAGACTGAGTTTTAGACAAAATTTAGCTAAAATGTACCTAAATTTTCGTGTCCGTTACGGTTTTCTCAGGAGGGGCATTCTATCCAGTGCTTAATTTTCGTGTCCGTTACGGTTTTCTCAGGAGGGGCATTCTATCCAGTGCTTAATTTTCGTGTCCGTTACGGTTTTCTCAGGAGGGGCATTCTATCCAGTGCTTAATTTTCGTGTCCGTTACGGTTTTCTCAGGAGGGGCATTCTATCCAGTGCTTAATTTTCGTGTCCGTTACGGTTTTCTCAGGAGGGGCATTCTATATAGTGCTTATTTCAGACTGAGTCTGAGTCTCAGACTGAGTTTTAGACAAAATTTAGCTAAAATGTACCTAAATTTTCGTGTCCGTTACGGTTTTCTCAGGAGGGGCATTCTATCCAGTGCTTAATTTTCGTGTCCGTTACGGTTTTCTCAGGAGGGGCATTCTATCCAGTGCTTAATTTTCGTGTCCGTTACGGTTTTCTCAGGAGGGGCATTCTATCCAGTGCTTAATTTTCGTGTCCGTTACGGTTTTCTCAGGAGGGGCATTCTATCCAGTGCTTAATTTTCGTGTCCGTTACGGTTTTCTCAGGAGGGGCATTCTATCCAGTGCTTAATTTTCGTGTCCGTTACGGTTTTCTCAGGAGGGGCATTCTATCCAGTGCTTAATTTTCGTGTCCGTTACGGTTTTCTCAGGAGGGGCATTCTATCCAGTGCTTAATTTTCGTGTCCGTTACGGTTTTCTCAGGAGGGGCATTCTATCCAGTGCTTAATTTTCGTGTCCGTTACGGTTTTCTCAGGAGGGGCATTCTATCCAGTGCTTAATTTTCGTGTCCGTTACGGTTTTCTCAGGAGGGGCATTCTATCCAGTGCTTAATTTTCGTGTCCGTTACGGTTTTCTCAGGAGGGGCATTCTATCCAGTGCTTAATTTTCGTGTCCGTTACGGTTTTCTTAGGAGGGGCATTCTATCCAGTGCTTAATTTTCGTGTCCGTTACGGTTTTCTCAGGAGGGGCATTCTATCCAGTGCTTATTTCAGACTGAGTCTGAGTCTCAGACTGAGTTTTTAGACAAAATTTAGCTAAAATGTACCTAAATTTTCGTGTCCGTTACGGTTTTCTCAGGAGGGGCATTCTATCCAGTGCTTATTTCAGACTGAGTCTGAGTCTCAGACTGAGTTTTAGACAAAATTTAGCTAAAATGTACCTAAATTTTCGTGTCCGTTACGGTTTTCTCAGGAGGGGCATTCTATCCAGTGCTTAATTTTCGTGTCCGTTACGGTTTTCTCAGGAGGGGCATTCTATCCAGTGCTTAATTTTCGTGTCCGTTACGGTTTTCTCTGGAGGGCCATTCTTTCCAGTGCTTAATTTTCGTGTCAGTTACGTTTTCTCAGAGGGGCATTCTATCCAGTGCTTAATTTTCGTGTCCGTTACGGTTTTCTCAGGAGGGGCATTCTATCCAGTGCTTAATTTTCGTGTCCGTTACGGTTTTCTCAGGAGGGGCATTCTATCCAGTGCTTATTTCAGACTGAGTCTGAGTCTCAGACTGAGTTTTAGACAAATTTAGCTAAAATGTACCTAATTTCGTGTCCGTTACGGTTTTCTCAGGAGGGGCATTCTATCCAGTGCTTATTTCGTGTCAGTTACGGTTTTAGACAATTCTAAAAGTCCTAAATTTTCGTGTCCGTTACGGTTTTCTCAGGAGGGGCATTCTATCCAGTGCTTATTTCGTGTCCGTTA
The DNA here is from genome assembly GCA_022814885.1 of Ditylenchus destructor. Lineage (NCBI taxonomy): Eukaryota > Metazoa > Nematoda > Chromadorea > Rhabditida > Anguinidae > Ditylenchus > Ditylenchus destructor. The sequence continues at coordinate 21,056 of JAKKPZ010000333.1, forward strand.
CGGTTTTCTCTGGAGGGCCATTCTTATCAGTGCTTATTTCAGACTTAGCTGAGTCTCAGACTGAGTCTTAGGACAAAATTTAGCTAAAATGTACCTAATTTTCATGTCCGTTACGGTTTTCTCAGGAGGGCCATTCTATCCAGTGCTTAATTTTCGTGTCAGTTACGGTTTTCTCGGAGGGCCATTCTATCCAGTGCTTAATTTTCGTGTCAGTACGGTTTTCTCTGGAGGGCCATTCTATCCAGTGCTTATTTCAGACTTAGCTGTCTCAGGAGGGACAAATTTTCTTTTTAAAAGTGCTTAATTTTCATGTCAGTTACGGTTTTCTCAGGAGGGCCATTCTATCCAGTGCTTAATTTTCGTGTCAGTTACGGTTTTCTCAGGAGGGCCATTCTATCCAGTGCTTAATTTTCAGTGTCCAGATTACGGTTAGACTGAGTCTCCTCAGGATGAGCCGATTACTATCCAGTGACTGTAGTTAGTTTCGAGTCCAGTCAGGTGACGGTTTTCTCGGAGGGCCATTCTATCCAGTGCTTAATTTTCGTGTCAGTTACGGTTTTCTCTGGAGGAGGCCCTTCTATCCAGTGCTTATTTCTTTAGACTGAGGGCAAACTCGAATAACTCAGACTGAGCTAAACTCAGACTTAGCCAAAATTAGACTGAGCCAAACTCAGACTGAGACTGAGTTTGCGAGCCACCGCAGGTGGCGAGCCAATCCTGTGGTCGGGCGCGTAGCGCCCGACCTTCCCCCTTGGAATGTGGATGAAGTTAGAACAGAAAAGGCATACTGATATAGAAAAGGCATACTGATCTAGAAAAGGCATACTGATATAGAAAGGGCATACTGATATAGACTCCCCGCGCGCTAGCGCGCGTTAGCGCGCTAGTTGACTGGTAAAATCACGGCTGGTAGGATGTAGTCGGGTCGAATCCAGCAACTAAAGTGAGGAAAGTAAAAGTGAAACATTGTGGGAATCGGTCATTTCCCCCCACTGGCGGTTTTTGCCATAATGTTTTGCTGGAACATTCTAGAAGGATGAGTAATGGCTTAAATCAGAGCTAACACGCTGGGCTACTGATCGGTATATTGGACGTATAATTTCGATACAAGATTCTCGAGATTCAAGTCTTTGTCTCAAATTCTCGATTTTTCAAAAAAGTTGAGAATTTGAGACAAAAAAACTTGAATCTCGAAAACCTTGAATCGAGATGTGGTAAGTAATACTCCGATCGGTAGCCCAGAGTCTTACCTTACGCCTACTAAAATTTAATTTTCTTGGATGAATTTCAAATCATTCGCTCTTTTGAGGGAAACCATTCTAATATCTTTTAACTACTACTATCTTTTAACCTTTAACTAACTGTACTAATTGAGGATTAAGAAAATCTTGTAGTATATTTGTTTCTTTTGATAATAATGTTTAAAATTTACAAATAGTCATTGCGATTGAAAAAATCTGGCACGTGCAAGCTTAGGCATATGGTAGATACTATAGGCACTCCTGTAAATAAGTAATCCAAATAATCTTGGACTGTAGAATTTTCAACACGACAAACACAAGTGCGATGTGAAGTGTATGTGCGATCATTCTTTAAAAATTTTTGTTCTCGGAAAAATTTCAAAAAGTGCAATTTTTAACATCTTTCTCGAAAAATGGCATTTTGGTTAGTTTCCTATAATTTTTTCTGAAAATCGTTTGTTTTGTTTTCTAAAGCAGAATTTGTGTAAAAAAGTGGATTTACTGAAAACTTACCTAGCGCTATCAAAATAACTGTATTTCTGTCTGTTAAGATGCCAAGCAGCTTTTCGGCACACGAAAAATTGACAATTATTTGCAATATAGCAAGAGATTGATAGATTGTTATGAATATACAGCTGGAAAATGCAACAATCACTAACTAATTAACACGTTCAATTCTCCGGAAACGTCAATTTTTTCCGAAAATTAAGCTTGAGCTTAAAGCCTGGTCTAAACAAATTTTTGTATTCTAGAACCCTGACTATTGACTCGGAACCCACAACTCGCAACCCAAAACTCGCACCTATTCACGCTCGAGAGTGGCTCTAGAGCGTGAATAGGTGCGAGTTTTGGGTTGCGAGTTGTGGGTTCCGAGTTGACGTTTCGCCATTCAAACAGTAATATCGATAGCACCCATAAATATGGCTTACACTCAAACTTGTGGCTTCAATACCAGTGTGAAATTGCACAACCATGCAACAAAACATATAAACTATATCCCCATAATTTTGTATACTGTAAGAAAATACTTAATTGACTTTCTTAAAACATTTTATCCAGCAAGCAATATATGGATTAGTACATTAAACTATTTCCATCTCCGAGATGTATTTAAACTCAAAGAATAAAAGCCATTACAAGTTTGAAATTTTAATCGAAAAGCGAAAATAAGTATGATCCTCAACAGTGAACTGCAATTTCTTTCCGATTTTGTAATTGACGAACTGTTCAGAACTGACATTGAGAAATTCGGCGTAATCATGCATGAACAATTCTGCGGCTCGGTACTTGAAATTGCCCTCAATGGCCTCAACAAACTGGCATTCATCGGCGTTCTTGAGATTCATGAACTTCTAAAAATATAAAGAACTGTAAATTTCCCCTGTTCAAACTATATACCGTAAATCCTCTAATAAGTCCCCCGGGGGACTTATTTTTCAGATGCTCTAACATCTGCTGCAGCAGACAGAATTGATATCTTTATGCGTTGAAGAGAAAATTGAATCAAACGCACAAAGCGTTGTTGTTTGTTAAAAATAAATTTGCATTGTCTATTGTGCTCTGTTCTGGTCAGTCGACAGTCGTCCTGTTTACAATTTTGAAATGATGAAATAGTGAAGTCATTATGTAACATGCTTTGCAGACGAATGACGCTTTTCTGTCTTTTACTACAGAGGGGGACTTATTTGAGGGGGGCCTTATTGGAGGATCTACGGTATTTACCATTATAGAAAAGTTTTTAACGTTTATTTCACAAAATAAAACCAATATCTATTTTTTGATCCCCCCAATCACTTTGAAATTAATCAATCGATTATTACGATCTGCTATTGTGGCAAACCTTCCTCCAAGCCAATATAATCGACCGACTAATCGATAATTTCCATCCGTAAACAAAAGATGGTAATTTTTCATTTCAATAAAGTTTATTACCTGCAAAAATTTGTCCATGGCTTTAGAAATGTCACGATAACTGATTTTGATTGATGGTGTACAATGTGCTCCAGTCAAGAGGAAATCAAGGAACGCTTCATCCTGATTTAAATCAGCTCTGCCGTAAATAGAAAATTGGTTACAGCGCACGTGATTTTTTGCCCACGTGATGGATTTCTGATTGTTGCCATTCAAAGTAAACGAGAGTTCTTTACATTCTAGACGGTCTGAGTTAATTGCTCCAGCCAACAAGTTGAGAACGTCATTTTGAGGATTCAATTCCATGCAGTCAATGTAAATGAACGGGTCTGTGGCCAAACGGACGAAATGTTGGAATACAGGCCAACTCTCGTGGTTGACTTTAGCTTCTGCGGAGAATACGGTAGTCACGTCATTCCATTCACGATGGTTTGGATCTGAAATAGAAGTTTGCTACTTTTTTGTTAGGGGATCGTTCACATATTACGCCAGAAAAAATTCGAGTTCTTTGTCTCATCTTCGGCAGAATGGGTGGGACCCATCCTCTATGGATGTCAGAACGTTTTTCCAACAGTGCAGTTGTTTTCCCAAAACCGGCGTTTTACAAAAATGACAATTTTGGAGCAAAAATGGCATTTCGAAAAAGCAGCACTTTGAGGACGAATTCCCGTTGTTCATTCACAAACATGTTCGGTCAATAATTAGTCCAACGAATAATCGGCTAACATAATCGAATAATTGGCTGACCATTTATCGAAAAATGTCACTTTTTGGGCAAAAATTGAAATCTCTAGAAAAGTGAGCTCAGAAAATCGCAATTTGTGACGAGAGAAAAATAGCAACTTTAATCAACTTCGCTATAAATGAGTGCCTTGTCCTAAGCGGATTCCCCTTTAAATTGCAAAGCACTATACATTAAACAAAGCATTCCTTATGTTTTGAGTAACCATAGATATACATATGAAAGACAAAACACCTTACCGTTATAATTAGCACGAGCATAAAGCCAATAAACGTTTGAAATGTTTTGTGTGCTTTGCGTACTGGCAACTTGATCTTCAAGTGGAGCATGTTTCGAGTAATTGTTGCGAATGACCCACTCGTTGTATGCCTCAGAAGAGAGCTCTTTATCGAAAATTTGGATGGGATCAGTAGCGATTGGGATAGAAGACTATAAGAAATGAACAATTTATTTTAGTTAAAAGTTTACAATTTTAATGGCAGATGGAGCAATTAAAACAGAAAACTGAAATTAGAGGAAATTAATTTTTCAAATCGGAAGGAATTGTTGCACTGAGGTCGAAGGTAGGAGCCATACAGTTAATCACCAAATTTTGACAGCAAATATGGATTTTAAAAACCCGGGGAAAGCGGTTTAATTTGGTTCCGATTTTAATTTATTTCCGATTTTGCCGGAACGAATTTTTCATACATTCAACAAAGTTTCACATATCGGAAACAGTGTGACCGGCAGTGCCCTGCGGTGAGAAATTTTGAGCCCCCGGTACTTTTCAAAAACAAAAGGGGGCACCCTTTTGTTTTTTTGTGAACTTATTTTTGAGGCATTCTTAGGGGTGCTTGTTCCAAAATTTACCTCCCGGTAATTACCGGATCTACCTATATGACCGCAGGGCCCTGGTGACCGGTAAGGTAAGTATAACTACCAATGAACGATGGTCGACTTCATTATGTTTGGTTAAAGTGAGATTATAATTTACTACCTTTTGGAGACTTCGCTTTCCAGGAGGTAAGAAGTTGAGATAAAAAGAGTCGTTTTGTCATTCTTGAGCTTTACGATATCCCATTTTAGTTTTCGATTATACAGGGTGCGGCATTTATTTTGCCCCTTTTCTTTTGAAAATTTTAATTTTAAATTCAATTAAATTAATTTTAAATTTCAGACCACTTTTCCTGAGTAAAACCGGCTCAAAATGTCACTTGAAAAAAACACAACTCAAAAACGGCCCACAAAAATGCGGCGCAAAAGCGGCAAAAATTGACTTTAAACGGCCATATCTCAGTGTGGTGACGTCGTTATGTCGAGATCTTTTTTAATAATAAATGGCAAAGTCTTAGCTACAATTTGAGCTATTACACATATATATGGCGCGAATTTAAAATTAAAATTTTCAAAAGAAAAGGGGCAAAATAAATGCCGCACCCTGTATTGAACACAAAGATAACAAAATTCTCACCATGCGAATATCGTCGACGTAAAGAAGTGCCAAAGAATGTCTGTGAGTTCGAATCAGATCAGAGAATCGCTTTGAAACAACATTGTTTTTCGCCAGCTGGCAATAGTTCAGATATTTGAACGCTTCCACCATTGTACCGTTATCCAGTGTTGCGATGTTTGTGACTCTAAAATATAAAAGAATGAGATTTTCGCATATATCAACGCAATTTCGTGCTGAATCATGCATCCATAGCTAACTAAAGGCCACTTCATTTAAAATAAACAATACATCAAATATCCACCATTAGTAAAATCAAAAATCAAGCAAAAAATACTTAATTGACAGAAAAATTGAAAGTAGGAGAAAATCGCATTTCAGAAGGTTAAAAATGCCATTCGAGCTCATTTGAGAGGTCAAAAATTTTCGAAGCCCAAATATTCAAAACACATTAGGGATGGCTCCGTTTTAAATTTTTATAATTTTCTTCAAATTTATATAAATATTTGAAGACGAATACGGTTCCAACAAAATCACACACTCAAAACGTATCCTAACTTTACTCCTAAAAAACTCACTTCTTTCTCGATCGGTCTTTGTTTGCATTTGGTCCCCTCGGCACAGAGCTCAGGGAGGGCTTTAAGCGGGGGTGGAGGCGGCTTTGTCAGGAGAGGCTTTTAACGAGAGTTGACTGTATATGATTGGGAAATTAGTTTTTCTGAATATCAGATCCAATGCCAGCCGAACAGAATTTGCCGCGAATTCAAACGTCCATTGATAAAAATCTTTGGAAATCCAGATCATTGAAGCCTTGGAAGATTTTGGAAGCAAAATCTCTCTCGTAAAAGTGCCTATTTCACTCGATTTCATACTGAATATGCACCCGACCACGATTCGATCGCATTTCTTGTAAAAATTGGTCGGAGATGGCTTATAAGAACATTTTTATAATTTTTTCAAACCATATGGTCCGCCCTATGGTTTTTTGGCAAAAATTTTTTTCAGAATTTTTTGCAATTTTTTGGAATTTTTTCCAAGTGCATTCTTAGGGGTGCATTTTTCAAATTTTCCAAATTTGCGCCGAAACTATGATGCCGATATTTTTATTCCGCATGAATGAAAAATAGCGCTGCAGGCGAAAATTTTTCAATTTTAGGCGATATTCATAAAAATTTGCACTATTTTTTTAAATACTTGGAGGAGAAATGGCATCCAAATAGCGCCGCAGGCGAAAATTTTTAGGAAAAGTTGCTTGTATTTCAAAAATTCCCATTTGGAATTGGATATTTCGTGAAATAAGAACAAAATAAGAACATTGGCCAAAAATAAGAACAAATCTTATAAATAAGAACATTTTATTTTTCTAAGATTTGGACCCTCAATATATATCATATATACCGGCCATATCCCATGTCATATCCCCCTAAAGCAAGTGCCCTAATCTCTAACGCTCATCTGAAACTAAAACTGCCCTAAAACAAGTCTCATTAATATGAAACCCCGCCCCCCAAAAAAAAAATCCTGGGTGCGTCCCTGATTACAGCACATCTTTACAGCTTTACGAATAGTGGAAAGCATTCTTATAATTACATATCTACACTATACTCACAACCAAGTGAGAAACTGTGTAATTGCTGGGTGGCATTTCTTCACTTCTGCTCATAGCAAAATTTTTATCGAAGCGTTACATTTATGTTAATGCCAACTTGCTTGGAGGCAAACGATTCAATTTGAATTCAAACTTTGAGACAGAATTGAAAGAATTCAAACTTGGTAACAAAAAATAACCGTAAGATACAGCAAAGTTCAAACTTTGTGATGGGCAGACTTGCGGTGTTACAGAAGCTAACACAATCAATTCTTTCCACCTATTACAAATATTTAAACGTTCAATTATTTTGAAAATTCTTTCACTATCAGCTTAAAAGTCAATCATATCGTATAAGCTTATAAGGGTTCTACTGAAGAAGACTAACATTACAATTATTTTTAAGATATCTAGCCGTCTAGATTAAGGGTCGAAACGGCTAGCCATATGAGGGCATCAATTAAATTTTAGTGGCTTTTTTTATCGCTAGGATATATTTTGCGTGACAAACAAGACATTTCTGCATCCAATAACACTGCTATATTCACCGAAGCACTGTTGAGAGTAACTGTTTAGAACATCAGTTTCTTACTTAGCTTTTTGTTTGTCCGAGTTATTATTTGGGATTTGCAATTATACTTTTTTGCTTGTAACTGAATCAATAAGTATGCTATCAGTGCGTCTTGCAACTTTTATGTCCAAAATGGGAACATTTACCAAACACACAGAAATAACAATTTTAATTTTTTAGCATTGTTTCACAGTCTCGATCCCGGAACGGAGACCTGCGCGTAACATCAATCCACGAATGAACGTGACCATAATTTATTCAAATGATCTGCAATGCACAAAATTTATTCCTTCGACAGTTTTTCGAATGTGATTCTCGGATTATTACCTTTTCGGGATTCTCTGTAATGTCAACAATTTTAATGCAATGCAAACTCTCCGAAACAAAGCAAACTCAGTCGCTGTGGATGAAAAATCGTTCGTCAGTCAGTCACGCATTTGCCAGGTGGAATTTGTTGGCCGGAGTGCCAACACACAATTCTAATTCAAATCACGATCGCGTTCAAAATCTGAATCGCGAGCCCGGAAGTGAGAATCATTGTCAATATTTGGTTGGGTTTATTTTTTTGTCGGTGACACTCATCAAGTCTCAATACACAATAATTATTCAAATCACAGCTAGGATCCCGAAAGAGAGTCACGGGAGTGTACAACGACCTTCGGATTATTTCACCTCTGGATAATCTGTAATGTCAACAATTTAATGAAATGGAAATTCTCCGAAACGAAGCAAACTCAATCGCTGCGGATGAAAAATCGTTCGTCAGTCAGTCACGCATTTTCTAGGTGGAATTAGTTGGCCGGAGTGCCAATACAAAATTCTAATTCAAATCGCGATCGCGTTCAAAATCTGAATCGTGACCCCGGAAGTGAGAATCATTGTCAATATTTGGTTGGTTGATTTTTTTGTCGGGTGACACTCATCAAGTCACAATACACAATTATTATTCAAATCACAGTTAGGATCCCGAAAGAGAGTCACGGCAATGTACAACGACCTCCGGATTATTTCACCTCTGGATAATCTGTAATGTCAACAATTGTAATGAAATTCAATCTTTCCGAAACGAAGCAAACTCAATCGCTGTGGCTAGTCACGCATTTGTTGTCTACTAACACGCAATTTTAATCCGGAAGTGAGAATCATTGGCAATGTTGCTACGAACAGTGTTCGAAACTGGATTATGATTATCAAATGATAGTGATTTGATGGCAGTGCGGCACATATCGCCAATTGTTGTGTGATCTTATGAGGTGGAGTCTCGGGGTCGATATGGATGAACGGCGATTTGGATGCGTACTTAAAGCCGGTTATTGACGTTGGTTCATTCAATTTGAAATCATAATTGAAACTTTATTCAAATTTTCTATTCCGAGATCGAAAATGTTCACTTCCAAAGCGGTCGTCATTGCTTTGCTGGCCTTCACTTTGATCGCAGCTCTTGGTTTGTTTTTATTTGCATTCAGAAAGTTTCTAGAGCCCAAAGTTGAATATGAATGTGTTTTTGGTATGCGAGAATCCGTTTGATATCCAAATATATGTGGCGCTTGAAAATAAAACTGTCTTTCTCACGCTCATCTAAAACTAAAACTGTTCCAAAGCAAGTCTCAATAATATCAAACTTCAGACGCTGCTTCGTCCAACAGCATGGGTGCTGCTTCAACTTGCACTTCCGACGGCAACTGCAGCGTGAGAACGGTGCTGCTGAGCCAGCAGAACGATCAGTGCCAAGTTTGCCAAGCACTTTGCACTATTTGCACCGCCGGCGGCGGTCGATGCCAGAACTGCGTCTCTGATCCCGACTGCACTCAATGCCAGTGTGAGTGTGTCTGAGGAATTTGGGAAGGCACAATTCTTGAAGGAATCAATATCCATAATTCAAAGTGTATATGTGTCGAATTCTAATTTACTGTAGTTTGTAGCAAGTCATGTTCTTCTTAATAAATTTATATTTGACAGTCATATTTGCATTCCAGCATTCATTTGATCCAAGATTCACTATATTGTATGTTCAATTGGTTTAATTTTTGCTCGTATCAAAATAGTATGGTAAATTTTAATTGCAAATCGAAATGAGCGAAACTAATGTCTGATTCTAACCGTCTTGATTTAGGGTCGAAACGGTCAGAAAAACTTTAATATGCTTATAAACCATTCTTTTGTATACCTTCCCACATTGCCTTCTTCATTGTGTCCTTTATAAAATGTTCGCATTTCGTGCTTTTTCTATTAATGTTTTATATTGCTCTTAGCACTTTCCAACAAAAACTTTGCTTGCATCAGAAATTGTCTCAGTCAAAAATTTAGCCAAAAAGGTCAATGATCACTGGCAGTCTACGGTATCACATTGGATCGAAATGTAGTTTTCCAAATAAACTTTCCAAAAACCTGTTTTAGTTTGGTCAGCATAAACAATTTTTGTATCAGTTTCAGAGAATTGTCTTTAAATGTGATATTTAGAGAAAATTGATATATCTGCTAAGTTAGTGACATTGGATAAAACATATAAATAATCGCAATGAATATTTCATCCAAATATTTTACACTAGCGCTTTAGAACTCCCTACGAGAGTCGCTGGATAGAATGGCGCTCTCGACCACAGGACTGGATCGCCATCTGCGGTGGCTCGCAAACTTAGACTCAGTCTGAGACTCAGTCAAAAATTCGCAGTCCTGGAGTTTTTAAATCGGATTAGCCGTACCCGAAAACCACCGGATGCAAAAAATCAGCATCAGAAACGCCAAAATACCATGAAAAAATAATTTTAGGACATTTCGTACCCAGGGGTACCTCTACCTAAAAAATAATATTTTTTATGGATTCATCCCCTCTGAAAACCCCCAGGTGCAAAAGATCACGGTGTCAAAAAATGATTTCACCCGTACGGAATCAAACCTGTGACCCCTGGTGCCCAACCACTTAGCACTGAGCCGAAAAATTCGGGACAAAATGGTGACGGAGAAAGCGTGAAGCGGAGAGACGGACATCACTAACTTACTATAAGGATTCAGAGTGCTGGAAAAATGACAGTTTTTCCGGAAATATTGAAATGTACCAGAAGAAGCTTTCACAAAAATAAACCCTGTTGAAAATGTCAACCTCAGGAAAGTTTATAGGCAGCGACGTATTGGCTAGGATATGCCATATTGACAATTCCAATACATCATTCATGACGAAAATTATACGGCTGTCAAAATTCAGACAGGATCCAAAATCAGGAGTAAGGTCAGTGAATGAAAAGCCGAAACTGTGATCCAAGAGAATAATAAGGCGAGCTCAGCGTCTATTTACCGTCAGTCACACGCAAAATGCAGCAGTGGTGGTAACTGGAATGATAGTACGTTTTATCCGTTTTTAGGATCCGATATTTCTAATAGCGAAAAATATTCGTTTTAACCCATCATTTCCGAACCGTTAGAGACCCTCCTATGCCGAAGCGATTTTTCGTTTTTGGGGTTTTTTGGGGTATGCGCGCGCGCCGCCGTATGTGCGCGCGCGCGCATAATCCGGGCGCGCGAGATGCGCGCGCGCGTTCGGCAGGTCTCTGGCTAAAGTCTTGCGCACGCGGCGCGCGTCAGGCGCGCGCCTCGCGCGCGCGCAGGGCGCCCCGAGCGCCCGTGCCCCAAAAAACAGTGGGTGCACTTCGAGCGTCCCGCGCGCGCGCAAGGCGCGCGCCGGGCGCGCGCGCGAAGTGTGCGAGGCTAGGGGGTGCCTAGGGGGTACCCCAGGCGCGTTTTGCGCGCGCCGCGCGCGCGGCTGAGGCGCGCGCGGGGACCCTCCTATGCCAAAGCGATTTTTCGTTTTTGGGGTATGCCCGACGCGCGCCCCCGTATGAGCGCGCGCGCATAATCCGGGCGCGCAAGGTGCGCGCGCGCCTTGGGTATGTCTCTGGCAAGAGTCCTGCGCGCGCGGCGCGCGTCATGCGCGCGACGCGCGCCTGCGCGGGGCGCTCGAAGCGCGCGTGCCCCGAGTGAACTTTGAGCGCCCCGCGCGCGCGCGAGGCGCGCGCCGGGCGCGCGTGCGAAGCGTGCGAGGCTAGGGGGTGCCTAGGGGGTACCCTAGGCGCGTTTTGCGCGCCGGGCGCGCGCACGAGGCGCGCGCCCCGGGCGGTTTGCTTGAAGGTAGTAAAAAGTGCACCAACTTTGCGCGCGCGCCAGGCGCGCGCCTCGCGCGCGCGCGGGGCGCGCGAGGCGCGTGGGCCTCGGGCGCCACCCTGGCTTGCGCCTCGCACGCTCGCGCGAGGCGCGCGCCTCATGTGCGCGCCGGGCGCGCGCAAAATTCGATGCGTATCGAAAACGATACACTAGGAACGAATGGGGTCACCATTTGCGTATCGTTTTTGCATACACTCGGCAATAATGGGTTAAACTCTCACTTTAAAATAGACACACTTTTCAAGAAAGTACCCATTTTACAAAAATTATTAACGAGTAGACATTCAGTGTGCGTATAAACTTCGGTGTAAACTCAGGTAGGTATAAACTTTGAAGGTATAAACACGCGTGCGAATGATAGCACGCTTTATCCCTTTTTAGCGGCATTTCAACGCATTTTCAAGCGACATTTCAATAGCCCATTGATATACCCACTTGTCCAGCAAGGGATACATCTGGCGGTATTAGGCTAGACATCAAGGAGTTAGCTTAAAGCTTGAACTTAAGCTTAACCTTAAGCTCAAGCTAGAGCCTAAAATAAGGGTTGTTCGGGCACATAAGCCTAAGGCTAAGTCCCTCTTAAGCCTAAGTCTAAAATATGCCTTTATAAGGGTTGTTCAGCCTAAAACATAGGTGCGCTTGTTTTTGCTCAGAAAAAAGTACTATTTTGCACGAAAATATTTTAGCACGAAAAAGTACTTTTTTACATTTTTATTTTTTGCACGAAAAAAGTACTATTTAGTACGGAAAAAAAGTATTATGCTACAGAATCTGCGAAGTTGCGATAAAAATATGTTTTGTTTCGTCGACAAACATTTTCCATCCCCTTTGAAATTATTCGTGAAATTCGGAAACAATCTGGAAGATGAGGGAAATGACTCAATTTTTGTTTATGTCTCAAATTGGACCTGTCAAATTTTGAATTTGAACGATAAGAATTACAATCACATAACCCAAGGCATTGAGAACGGCGCGGGAGAAACAAAGGCCAAATGATATAGAGATCAAACTTTGGACCCTCGCTCTCTGCCATCGGTACTCACAAATCACTCATTGCTCAGTTGATGCCTTGAGGCTTAGAGTTTAAATTAAGAAACGGCGTGTATTATGGACTGTTCGTCGTTTTGGATCTCATTTGTCTCAGTTTTTCTTCATTTATCCCATGTGTGCCTTACTCATTTGTTAGTGTTGCAATTGTTCTAGAAATACGTTGGAATCTCTACGTTTAAATGCATGTGCATCAGACCAGAGAGGTTTAAAAAATCTGATTTCTATTTCTCTTTCGGGTCCCTCTAAGTTGATAGGTGTCTGTACTCCCCCCCCCCCAATAGAATAACCCACTTTTTGGGGGTCCCGGACCCCAAACTCGCGAGTACCACCCAAAAACCCATGATTTTAGGGGGGGGGTTATCAATGTCAGATTTGGGGTTGACATACGTGAAAAGTGACATGTGTGTCACATGTGTCACGAAAAAGGGCAATTTTTCCAAATGGGGCGTTTCGGATCCGGGCGTGTGATACGTCAATCGCTTCGTCTCGGCGAGACAAGACGATTGGTACCGGTCTCGCCGACAAAGATCGATTCTGCCGGGATTTATGGTTTCCGGAAAATCCTGGATGACCAAGGGCGCCGCCAAGCGGCGAAGCCGCGGGGGCAGTCCTATGGAATCTGTATTCTATTTCCATTGCGTGACACAATGGTGCTGGATGATTCCGCAAACCTCGAATAGTCAAACCCGATATGGAAAATTTGAATTTGCGCTATTATCGAAAAACGTGTTTTGGACGTTTTGGCCACAAATGTCCTGATTTTTATGTTCCCCAATCGCTTCTATAGTGATCGAGAACAATTTTACTTTTTTCGCTTTTCATTTTGTTACCAGCGACATTTTTTAGTATAAAGTGGCCACTTTTTGGCCAAAAATTGTATGTTTTTAAACAAAGCGTCTCCATTATTTGCACCCGGGAGATTCTAAAATGTTTCCATGTATGAATCACAAAAAATAGTTTACCATCACAACCAATAATATTTAAGGACAACTCACCGAAGCTCGATTCTCGTATGAGTGACGCACTGGATGATTCCGCAAATCTCGAGCAAGCAATTCGGAAGATCAATGAAAACGGCAACAAAATGGACAAGCTGTCCTATCAAATATGCTCTACTTCTTCGCCATTTTCCTTTGAGAAAAATATCTCTGAGATGCACAAATATTTAGAAAAGGTATGTTTTTTGTAAACGAATTGCTAAAACATTTGAAGGAATAATACTATTTTTTAATTTTCATCGAAAAATACTAGAAGTATTTCGAAGGTATCGTAAGGATCTTTAGGATTCGGGTTGTCTTTAGGCTCCGATCGACCAAAACGCCAGTTTTTAACATTCCCAGAAGTATTAGATTTTTACCTTTTAGCTTAATCAAAGTTCCATCCTTTCAACACCGGATATAGTCTTAATCGAATTGTTAACAAAATTTTGAGAAAAATTGTTGGATGTATAGCGGAATTGGACTATTCTTGGTCCTAAATTCGTTACATGATAATACGCATTTAAGATGCCATAATCCCAGTAATTAGGCCCTCGCCAGTCGCGACGGTCGGTGTAGTTTGTTTTTCAAATGGAAAAATATTAGAAGTTTCCAGAAGTGATTGGTACCAAAAGGTAGCCAAGAACTAGCTAGCTTCTAGAGTTTGTTTCTTTTTTAATAAGCGGCACCGTCCGTCGCGGAATACGGTATGCAAAATCTCGAACAACTGCAGTTGCTGCTTTGGGCCTTTCTTTCGAACCTTAGGCTATAAGGATGTTTAGGATTAAGGTTGTCTTTAAGCTCAGGTCGACCGGTTTTTGACATCCCTGGACATATTATTGATCTTTTAGCTTGACCAAAGTCACTCCATCCTTTCAACACCGGACACCGGGATTTGTCCGAAAGAAGTAAGCGTCAGAGACAAAACGCCAAATGGTTTGACCTTTTGTTACAGTTTTACTGTACAAAACTGATTTTAGTTCAATCCCAGGATGCGTTGTTGGAATTCGAGCGATTGAGACAGGAATTTAAACAACAAATCGATGCATTGAGACAGGAATTAATGTCCAAAAACGAAGCAAAGGTGAGCTCAGTATACAATGCGTTTTTCTCTTAGAGTTCTAAAACTTTTCCTACGGTGGCCTTCCTGCAATGAACTTCACATTTTTTTTGGATATTTTTATGGGTAAAAACTATGGCTGTGCAATACTAACCTTTCCTAACCTTTGCTAACCACCCCAATGCTAACCCCAATCCTAACCTTTTAAATAGAAGGGAAGTTAGCATGTGTTAAAGTCACTTATTTGAGTTTATTTGTTTTGTGGTTTTACCTCAAATTATATTCGCTCTGTGATTGTGTTCAAAGAACACTCACGAATGTATTCATTGCGATCACTTGGGTGATCGTTGAAAAGGGAATCGATTTTGTGACAAACAGCTATGGATTTGCAATGCTAACCTTTCCTAACCTTTGCTAACCACCCCAATGCTAACCCCAATCCTAACCTTTTAAATAGAAGGGAAGTTAGCATGTGTTAAAGTCACTTATTTGAGTTTATTTGTTTTGTGGTTTTACCTCAAATTATATTCGCTCTGTGATTGTGTTCAAAGAACACTCACGAATGTATTCATTGCGATCACTTCGGTGATCGTTGCAAAGGGAATCGATTTTGTGACAAACAGCTATGGATTTGCAATGCTAACCTTTCCTAACCTTTGCTAACCACCCCAATGCTAACCCCAATCCTAACCTTTTAAATAGAAGGGAAGTTAGCATGCTAACCCAGAAGGTTAGCATGCTAACCCGGAAGGTTAGCATGCTAACCTCCCTTTTCATGGGTTAGCAAAGGTTAGGAAAGGTTAGCACTGCACAGCCCTAGTAAAAACATGTGTAAAAAGCAATTTAGAAACTGTTATTTTTATACAGAACTGGAACAACTGAGAATTTACCAGGGGTTATAAGATTCTCAAGATTTTAATAAGGGGTCGGAGCAGAAGCTCCTGTTCTCCGATCACAGACGCACCGGTATGTCAGATACTTTTGCAACGCCTAATAGTTGCCAATATGGCTCTGAATTCCGGCTTTATAAGGTTTAAGCTTTTTAAGAGCGAGTTTCGGATAACTAAGAAATCGTTTGCTGATATCCGGACATTTAAAAACTTTCCGCTCCGAAACTCAAAAATTTAGACTCCGGTACAAATCAAAATTGGTCCGATTCTGAAAAGTGTCACTTCTAATTAAGTTTATGTAATTCAGATGAGCGATGGAATGAATGAACTTCGCGCAGTATTTGGTACCATTAATTGGAGCGGAGACGAATCATCATCGAAAAGTATTGCTAATATTTGGACTGCAAAAATAAAATACTTATTTAGTTGGTTCTTTCATCGAAGAATCTGAGAATCGGCAATTGGCAGAATGCAGAGATATCATTGAGAATACACCTGTACTTCGCGGTGGTTTGGCAGGCAAAACAAAGCGAGGATTGCGCGAAAATACTGAAAAGGTGTGTTTGCTATATTATGAACTCCTTCCTTCTATGAAAGAATGAGAAAAAGTTGATAAGGAAATTGATAAACGAGGCTAATAAAAGCGTTCCAGAATAGTCAAAACAGTAACGATGCAAATCCAATCATTGTTTCAATTTTTATTTTATTTTTTGCTTCAGGATTTATCTGACGCTGTTAAGGAGATTAGTAAACGTAATAAAAGATGTAAAAAAATTACAGTAACGATGCAAGTCCAATAATTGCTTCAAATTTCTACTTTATTTTTTGCTTCAGGATTTGTCTGACAACGTGATCAATTTGTCTGAGGATTTGTCGACTTTGGAAGCGTCAGTGGAGCACTGCAATGCTTTTGCTAAAACACGCGACAAGCCGGAGGCCGGCAGTGAACCATCGAAAAGCACTGCGCATAATCTTGACCTGACCCTCAAAAGGCAGGAAACGGAAAAGCAATCAGAAGGTCGTCAGATTGTGTCTCTCCAGGTACGTGAATTTCTTCGAGAATTTTTATTTATAAGACAGAATTCGAATCAAAATAATTGAACATTTCATACCGCCGAACTGCAATGTCGGCTAAATTTATAAAAATTCAATAAAATTACAGATGAATGGATCATCAGTCGAAGAATTGCGTGGGGAGAAGGCCATGCTAAGCCACCGGAACAGAGCCAAAGATGAATTCGACCAACGGATTTATCCATTGGTCGATTTATTGTTCTGTCTGTTTGTCCTGTTTGTGTTCATCTACGCATTTTCGGAACTGAAATTGGCCCGGGAAAATTTGAATGGATTGACCCATTACAAAGCGTCAACTGAGCGAGAAATTCAGGATTTGAAAAAGAGTCTTGACGCGGAGATCAAGCAGCGAAGTGAAACTGAGAGCGAACTCAAATTGGCACAGGATAACTTGGAAGAATTGCGCCATGACAAGGCTTCAACTCAGAAAAATATTAAGGATTTGAGAAACAGTCTTGACGTCGAAATCAAAGAGCGACGTAAAGCGGAGAGCGAACTGAAAGTGGCATACGAAAATTCTAAAAACTTGAGCAACGACAAGGCTTCAACTCAGCGAGAAATTGAGGATTTGAGAAACAGTCTCAAATTGGCACAGCAAAACTTGGAAGAATTGCGCGGTAAAAAAGACAAAGCAGAAAATGCTCTAAAAAGGTATTTATTTCAATGAAATTAATCAGAAATTATATTGTTTTGGTGATAAAGTATCCGCCGTTTTTAAGTCAATTTTTATTAATCGAAACTAATGTTTTTCTTGAATGTTACATACCGTTCGGTAGCCCATTCTTTACTCTTTCAAACCGCATATAGCAAGTTTTACCAGTAAATGTAACTATTACTTTATGATACAGTCCATATTGGGTTAAGTCCGACTCCACTTATGTCCGACCCTGATTTATGTCCGAGTTTTATTTGGAACGGCCAGAAATGTATGGAAACCCCTTTAAAAAAAACCTCGGTTATGTCCGAGTTTTAAGTCGGAGCTTGGCTTAAGTCCGACCCTGAAGCAGGTCCGGCGGTGAATTTTTCCGGAGTTAAGTCCGAATTACCCCCAAAAAAAGGCCTCAAAAGTAGAAAATTTCCTAAAAATTGGCAAATTTTGCTAAATATTAGCATTTTTGCGAAAATTTTCTAACTTCGAGGCTATTTTTGTAAAAAAATTTTCCCTTTCAGTTTTTTTGGGCAACATTAAAAATGCAAAATTTAAATCCAAATTCTCGCGCCCAATGTAAAAATACGCAGCATTCGGAAATCCAAAACGTTGTTTTGGATAAAATTTCGCCAATTTAAGTAAAAACGGGGAAAACATGTCACTTTTTAATATTTATGTTTAAAATACGTAATATTGATATATATAAGAATTGATAATATAAGTAAAAGTACGAAAAAGCGTTAAAAAAAAATGTAACATAGGCATGGTTGCATAGAGAATGATATATATGATACATATGAATGGTATATAAGATGAATGAGCAACGTAATGTGTGAAGAAAATTAATTGAAATGAATCGCCGGAGACTTTCTTACCAAACCAATATTATTATCATTGTGCCTTATCAAAAAAAATCACCAGAGGCATTAGTATGGGTGATAATTGATGCTTTGATAATCAAAACTTTTTCCGAATGTTTTGGCGGGAAAACATAAATGTGCAATTTTAGGGTAAAACTGACAACTTTGTTTAGGGTATCTTGGCTTTTGCCGATGTTGATGATCATTTTTTTGCTTGTCTTGACCTTTCTTATCTCAACGCAAAGCAGGTAAATTCAGGAAATGAGCGCTAATTCAAATACTTAGACTTTATTTTAGTAAAGAGGCCAAGGATTCGCTCGCCAGATCCGATGTCGTGATCGTCAAATCGGAAATGAGTACAGAAATGCAGAATCATGCCATCGAATTAATGCTTGCGTCTATGAAAGAGTAAGTCCGATGACAAATAATAACCATCGACTATCTGGGGTTGTAGCAAGAGAGAAATTTTTTTCAAAATGGACTGTAAAAAGTGTAACAATAACTAATATGCGCGTTTTTGATAAATCATTGCAGATGTACCGCCAGTGATATCTCAAAGTTTATCAGTAGAAAAATGAAAGAGAAGTATGGCTCTGAGTGGATTTGCTCTATTTCTGATAGAATGCCCAGTCCAATCGTTCTTGACAATCAACATTTGTAAGTTTAGTTCGAATTAACCTTTTTCCAATGCAGAATATTTTCTTTAGTCTGAGCGTTTACCTCAACAAGGACATCGAACTCAAAAGTGACGACAAATACCGTGGGCTCAAATTCTGTGTACGTCTGTGAGTATCTATATACATATATATATATAAATGTAAATATGGCTTCGCACAAACCCCAAAAATTTTGTTACTTTTCAAGCTAGATTTGAAGAAAAATGCTTAAAAAATCTGCTAAAAAACTTGGGTAAACACATCTGGAGCTTTCATCATTTGGAGTGTGGTGTATTCCAGACATTTGGAACTCCAAATGTTGGCCCAAAAAATTTGTTAACTTTTCTTCAGAAGCGCACTGTTTGTTTCTTAATTTCCGGTCTAAAATATTCTTTTTAGCCTACGCGCTGGCCTCAAAATGGACGACATATACATTGAGCTCAAATCATTACCTCAGTCTGATACCCAAAGTGGACACAATTGACCTGACGACCTGCACCACCTGTCCACTTGTTTCTTCAAGTTTCCATTTCAAATTATTACAACGACGAATCGAATCATCGTTAATTTTATTTCTGTGTTCTGCATTGTATTTTTTATTTCTTCATTATAAGTTCTTATTTGCTAGAAATGTGTCAGATTTCCTAAGTTCTCCGGTATGGAATTTCGATGACATTGCAAGATCAGTGTCTTTTCCTGGCTGTTTTATTCTGACTATTCCTAGCGGTTTTCTATTGGACATTTAAGGATTTGTCGCATTTTCTCATCTCAAAATTTGTTCCTAAATCGATATTCCGTCAAATGTTTTGATTTAATAAATATTTATGTCGCTATTGATCAAAAAACTTGACGGTTAATTGATATGATTCCGATACAGGCAGAGAGGATGAGATTTAAGTCCAAGAACAGAGAAATCTAAGTGTTTGTCTGGACTATAGTCCAAACGATAGAGGAGCGCGGCGGCTTCGCCGCCGGTAGAGTTTACGGGTGGAAGCCAGGAACTGAGAAAGTTTCCTTTGAAGCTAAAAAATGTGCCATTTTTGACGTTTTTCAGCCAAAAAAGCCACTTTTTTGAGCCTCCGCCAAAATTTTTTTGCGAATTCCGTAATAACTCGTCGAGACCTTCAAAATGAGCTATTAAGCACCCTCGTATCGGGCGATCTTGAAAAAATGAAATTTTCATCTTTCGGAGACACATTACGAATTAGGTGGAGTGGACTACATCCGTAGGACTCCCTGCGGGTGTCCGTTTAAAATTTAAATGTATACCTGCTCTAACTTCCCTCAAATTCCGAGGAGGAAGGTCGGGCGCTCCGCGCCCGACCTTGTATGTAAGTGTTTTCCTCTCTCTAGTACCTCTACTGAATCCCCTAAGGGCTTAATAATAATTTGATAATACCAATAATACAGACCAAAGAGATCCAAAAGACCGACAGACAGTTCCAAACAGAACCGTTCAGACCGATTCTGAAAAGCGTCGCATGATCTTTCGCGGAATTTGTATTGATGAGTGAGGATTTAAACTTGTATATTTTTGCCAGGTAAATGGTTTATTGGAATAAACCGTTACGTTATTCTCGTTGTTATTAAATTATTATTCCCTTAGGGAATATCGTTAAAATCACAAGACTGAGTATAAACCAAAGTGCATATTGAATCATCCAGCAGTTATTGGCCTTCGTCCAGCTAAATGGTTCATTGGAATAAACCGTTATGTTCTCTGCGTTGTTATTAAATTATTATTCCCTTAGGTAATATCATCAAAATCACTTCTGAGTAATAGTTGGCAAACAAAGTGCTTCGTAGACCAATTACGCACGGTACATTTTAAGTGGGTAACAATTTGGATTGTTGTTTGGAATGCAAGAGTGGTGGACTTATGAGTGATGTACTATGTTTAGGGTATCTTGGCTTTTGCCGATGTTGATGATCATTTTTTTGCTTGTCTTGACCTTTCTTATCGCAACGAAAAGCAGGTAAATCAGAAAATGAGCGCTAATTCAAATACTTAGACTTTATTTTAGTAAAGAGGCCAAGGAACCGTTCGCCAGATCCGATGTCGTGATCGTCAAATCGGAAATGAGTACAGAAATGCAGAATTATGCCATCGACTTAATGCTTGAGTCTATGAAAGAGTAAGTCCGATGACAAATAATAACCATCGACTATCTGGGGTTTTAGCAAGAGAGAAATTTTTTTCAAAATGGACTGTAAAAAGTGTAACAATAACTTATATGCGCGTTTTTGATAAATCATTGCAGATGTACCGCCAGTGATATCTCAAAGTTTATCAGTAGAAAAATGAAAGAGAAGTATGGCTCTGAGTGGATTTGCTCTATTTCTGATAGAATGCCCAGTCCAATCGTTCTTGACAATCAACATTTGTAAGTTTAGTTCAAATTAACCTTTTTCCAATGCAGAATATTTCCTTTAGTCTGAGCGTTTACCTCAACAAGGACGTCGAACTCAAAAGTGACGACAAATACCGTGGGCTCAAATTCTGTGTATGTCTGTGAGTATCTATCTATATATATATATATATATATATAAATGTAAATATGGCTTCGCATAAACCTCAAAAATTTTGTTACTTTTCAAGCTAGATTTGAAGAAAATGCTTAAAAAATCTGCTAAAAAACTTGGGTAAACACATCTGGAGCTTTCATCATTTGGAGTTTGGTGTATTTCAGACATTCGGAACTCCAAATGTTGGCCCAAAAAATTTGTTAACTTTTCTTCAGAAGTGCACTGTTTGTTTCTTTAATTTCCGGTCTAAAATATTCTCTTTAGTCTACGCGCTGGCCTCAAACTGGACGACATATACATTGAGCTCATATCATTACCTCAGTTTGATACCCAAAATGGACACAATTGACCTGACGACCTGCACCACCTGTCCACTTGTTACTTCAAGTTTCCATTTCAAATTATTACAACGATGAATCGAATTATCGCAATTATCGTTAATTTTCTTTTTGTTTTCCGCACTGTATTTTTATTTGGTCATTATATAAGTTCTTATTTGCCAGAAATGTGTCAGACTTCCTAAGTTGTCCAGTATCGAATTTCGAATGTTATTGCGAGATCAGTGTCTTTTCCTGGCTGTTTTATTCTGACTATTCCTTGCTGTTTTCTATTGGACTTTTAGGAATTTGTCGCATTTTCTTGTCTCAAAATTTGTTCCAAAATCGATATTCCGTCAAATGTTTTGATTTAATAAATATGTATGTCACCATTGCTCTAAAAATTTGAGGGTTAATTGATATGATTCCGATACAGCCAGACAGGCAGAGAGGGATGAGATTTAAGTCCAAGAACAGAGAAATATAAGCGTTTGTCTGGACTATAGTCCAAACGATAGAGGAGCGCGGCGGCTTCGCCGCCGGTAGCGTTTACGGGAGGAAGCCAGGAACTGAGAAAGTTTCCTTTGAAGCTAAAAAATGTGCCATTTTTGACGTTTTTTGGCCAAAAAAGCCACTTTTTTGAGCCTCCGCCAAAATTTTTTTTGCGAATTCCGTAATAACTCGTTGAAACCTTCAAAATGAGCTATTAAGCACCCTCGTATCGGGCGATCTTGAAAAAATGAAATTTTCATCTTTCGGAGACACATTACGGATTAGGTGGAGTGGAGGTGGGTGTCCGTTTAAAATTTAAATGTATACCTATACCTGCTCTAAGTTCCCTCAAATTCCGAGGAGGAAGGTCGGGCGCTCCGCGCCCGACCTTGTATGTAAGTGTTTTCCTCTCTCTAGTACCTCTACTGAATCCCCTAAGGGCTTAATAATAATTTGATAATACCAATAATACAGACCAAAGAGATCCAAAAGACCGACAGACAGTTCCAAACAGAACCGTTCAGACCGATTCTGAAAAGCGTCGCATGATCTTTCGCGGAATTTGTATTGATGAGTGAGGATTTAAACTTGTATATTTTTGCCAGGTAAATGGTTTATTGGAATAAACCGTTACGTTATTCTCGTTGTTATTAAATTATTATTCCCTTAGGGAATATCGTTAAAATCACAAGACTGAGTATAAACCAAAGTGCATATTGAATCATCCAGCAGTTATTGGCCTTCGTCCAGCTAAATGGTTCCGTGGAATAAACCGTTATGTTCTCTGCGTTGTTATTAAAATATTATTCCCTTAGGTAATATCATCAAAATCACGTCTGAGTAACAGTTGGCAAACAAAGTGCTTCGTAGACCAATTACGCACGGTACATTTTAAGTGGGTAACAATTTGGATTGTTGTTTGGAATGCAAGAGTGGTGGACTTATTTCTGGTGAATCATCCAATTTTCTCGCAGCAGTTTTCTAGTTTATAAAAAGTGTGGAAGTGTTTTCTGCTCTCTATTACCTCTACTGAATGGGTAGCGAACATAATGAACCGCTAAATGGTTCATTGGAATAAACTGTTATGTTGATCTCATTGTTATTGAATTACTATTCCTTACGCACCGCACTTGGTAATAAATGCTGTCTGAACACTAAGTTTTACATTTTATAATTTCTCTAGTTGAATTGTTTTCGTTCCTTTATGTGCATACAGTTCAATTAGGATCTCTCCGAAGGGACCGGGACATCTCCCACCGCGACAACTCCCACTGCGACATCTCCCACCCGACAACTCCCACTGCGACATCTCCCACCCGACAACTCCCACCGCGACATCTCTCACCCCGTAGTAGAGAACAGTGTCTGCGTGCAAAAGTGACCACGAAATAGTATGCATCTCTAACCGTCTGCCGTCCCTGAGTCCAATGTCTCTTTTGACCCAGTCATTTAATAAGAGTTTTTTCCTTTGGAGGTGGGAGATGTCGCGGTGGGAGTTGTCGGGTGGGAGTTGTCTCTGTACCCTCTCCAAAGATGCCTAAACCCTTTTGGACCTGTTTTTACATTAGAATTTTAATGTCCTTACAGGCGAAACTTGTTCCTCGAAAACAAGGTAATTATAACGGCTCTCACTTAAACCTTGGTTGGGAAAGGTGTATAATTATAAGACTACTTGGTATTAGTAAAGTGACGTAACTGTATCTCTGACTTGAAAGTCTAACATATGCCTTTCTGCAGTCCAAGTTTCCATAATGTTCCCCATTTTACATGGTTAGAGAGGGTTAGATATAGGCAGAAATCGTCTTTTTGCTACGAGTGCTCAAGCCTTAAACTTTGCTGTTCGTAAAGCAACATTAGTTAAGATGCAATACCACGTGCAAATGAATTGTATACAATATAAAAACCGGTTTTTGAAAGTTCGGGTTCTGAAAGTGTGAAAGTCTAAAGAAAGTGAGTAAGTCTAAAGAAAAAGTGTGTAAGTCTAAAGAAAGTGTGAAAGTATGAAAGTCTAACGTATGCCTTTCTGCAGTCCAAGTATCCATAATGGTCCCCCATTTTACATGGTTAGATAGGGGTATGGTAAAAGCCCCCCGGTAAAAGCCCCCAAGCTCGCTATTTTTGGTCATAACTTTTTTCTGGGACATTCTAGAAATATGTGTAATGGCTTAAATTAAAGCTAAGACTCTTGGCTATCGATCGGTATATTACATGCCGCTTGATTTTCACGAAAATTCAAGAGTAAAGAGACAAAAAAATTGAATCTCGAGATTCTTGAATCGAGATGCGGCATGCAATATACCGATCGATAGCCAAGAGCCTTATCTTTAATTTAAGCCATTACACATAATTCTAGCATGTCCCAGAAAAAAAAGTTACGACCAAAAATAGCGAGCTTGGGTGGCGTTTACCGGGGGGCTTTTACCGTGCGCCGTTAGATATAGGCAGAAATCGTCTTTTTGCTACGTGTGCTCAAGCCTTAAACTTTGCTGTTCGTAAAGCAACATTAGTTAAGATGCAATACCACGTGCAAATGAATTGTATACAATATAAAAACCGGTTTTTGAAAGTTCGGGTTCCCCAAAACTGATGTTGTGTGTATGCTTCACCCGGCTCTGCGGTATGAGATTCTTTAATCACGCGGCACGTGTGATTATTTGAGCGAAACACAGACTTTTGATTCTTTATTGTATTCATTATTCTGTAACTGACATCAACAATTTTGTTTCTCCGAACTGTTATTTCTTAAAACTTATATTTCCTAAAACTGTTATTACGATATGTTAATGAATCAGAAAATTCCGACCTATAATATAAACATTTCAGAAATATTACCGCTTATTCATTTGATCCCAACAATTGTTTGATACAATGGCGCATGGTAAGAAGATTTGATTTCAAAAAATAAAATATTGATCAATCAAAACCTTAAAACGGAAAAGTTTAAAGAACGAAGTATGGGAAGGTTTTTGGAGAATCCTATTCAAAAAACTATAGCGAAACTTTTTGACTAAACGATTGAAAAATTATTTCTGTGTTATTATAAGCCATTTACAACATAACAGATCCAAATCCCTTTGTTTGATGTCTACTGTTATCTTTGTTCGGAGTGTTAAAAATAATTCATTCATCTGAAGTCTCTCTCATCCGGAGTGAATCATTTTTAGCGCAGCAAACAAAGGTAGCTGTAGATATTGAAAAATGATCGGCAGTAAAACCTCTCATATGTCATGCTTGTGCTTGTACAAGTACAAGCTAAACTAAAATGCGAATTTTTCGTGTGTTTGCCACAGATTTCGGCAAACTAATGGAAAATTTGCTTAAAATTAGCAAACATGCGGTCAAAAAATAGAAAAAATAAGGGATAATTTTGTGTGTACTTCTTTTTTCTTTCGACCATTTAAAAATAGACCTTTAAGCAGGCAAATTAAAAACAATCATGAGTGTATCACAATATATCTCATAAAAACTAATTAAGGGGTTGACGATGTCCACCACATCATGGAAACAACTGTCTACAGTATCTCGACAATTCTGAACACCTACCTCCTTTACCTGATAACGTACCACTCCACATTCGGCGTAAAGCTCTATAAATATTTGCTGACTATTGATGCGGCCCTGGATCTTATTTTCGGTTTTATTGTCCTTCTTGCACAACCGGTAAGTACTACCAGGTGGCGACATAATTTCGCGGAATTTTATTTATGCGTTTAAATTAGCGCCGTTTCAGTTTACCCCCTTTTTAATGTGGCCAGCTCAAATCTGATAATGCTAACCCCGTCTAGAATAGGATTTTAGCTAGGGTTAGCAATATCAGATTTGCTAAACTGAAATGGCGCTAATTTAAACGCATAAATAAAATTCCGCGAAATTATGTCGCCACCTGGTAAATCCTCGGTGGGAAAATTCGATAAATTCAAAAGAAGGCTTAATCAAAAGAAGGCTAATTGAATTTATTTGCGGACCATTCCGCTTGGGACCAAAATCTGAATACCACAACACTGTTTCCAATGTTCCAAAGGACGTTTAGGTTGCGTTTTCGTGCGACGGCTATTACGTGATGAAGCTGAACGGCATCGTCGCCGGCTTTTCACCTGGTTTGGACTGCTTTTTTTTGACTGCCTACGTATTTTTTCTTCACTCAAACATCTTGTGGATCCCGGTCCAATTTTTCTATCGTTATCTATTGTTGTGTAGAGACAAGTGAGTTTTTTTTTATTATGAGCGCAGAGCGAAAAGAGATAAAAATTAATAAGGGATTTGGAATCTGCGCTTCGAATCCTCCTTAAAAGCACCATTTTCAAAAAATTTTGGATGAATTTCAAAAATCGATTCATTTCCTACGTAAAAATTTTAAATATTCAAATTCGCACATTTATTATGCGACGCCTAACCATGGGCGTCATGTGTTTAGCATCTCTAACGGGCTAGTTCATAGCACTTTAGACCACATGGGCCGGGCCCTTCTAGAAGTAACACCCTCGCAATGCTTGTAATCCTGATATATACATTCGCATAGGTTCCTGGCCCAGGAAAAGGCAGATAATGGGCAGTACCGGCATGTTTACCTCTGATGCAGCCCATGTTCGGGACCGACTGGTCTCGGGCCGGCAAATTTCGGCTCCTATCAGGTCCTACCGTACCCGCAGCTTCGTATCGGGACCGATAGTTTTCCGAACGGATTCTCACTTGGCCCTGCATCAACATTAACTGGACTCGGTTCTAACTGCACCATATGTTTACCTATGACTATACAAAACTTTTTTCAGCATCCGCGGGCTAAAGGCCAATATACTTATCGCCACGTTTACAACGCTTTATTCGCTGTTTTGTCTTCTCATCTTTGTTGCAATGGATGAAGTGCGAGAGGAGTACCAGACCGTTGGCAAGCGTATAATAGAGAAGAACGACTGGCCTATGCACAATGGCGGAAGACCCATTTATGTGATTGGGTCGTATGTTGTGCGTTACTTAGTTTACTGATTTTATATTTTTCTTTATTCTTGAGTTTTCTTTTCAGACGGAATGGAGAATGTTAGCGTATATGACAATCGGGCTGATTACAACCAGCTTGAGCATTGGAACTGTCGTCTGGTGTGAAAAACATATTTCAAAATATTTCCGGGAATTGGGCAATCACACCAATGTTACTACTCAAAGAATGCACAAAGAGTTTCACAGAGCGCTTTTGGCAATGGTTAGGATTTTTTTGGTTATCCGGAAAGTCTAAAATCGGGTGAAAATGGATATTCCACCCATGATATCCTCCCCGAAATTGGGGGAATATCCTACAGGGTGACCATTTTATTTTGGACCTTTTCTTTTGAAAATTTAAATTTCAAATTGGCGCCATATATATGTGTGTAATAGCTCATTTTGTAGCTAAGACTTTGCCATTTATTATAAAAAAAGATCTCGACATAAGGTTTATTGAAACTCAAGAACGGCCATTTTTAAGTTCAGTGAAAAATCATAAGGGAGGTGAAAAAATTAGGTCTGGGAAACCCATTTTCTGACGCTAGATCAATTTTCTGCTTTGCGGGATCGATAGAGCATGAAAAAGTAGATATATGCGTAAAAATTTTTCAGACCACTTTTCCTGAGTAAAACCGGCTCAAATAACACTTGAAAAAAAACACCTAAAAAAACGTCCCACAAAAAATGCGGCGCAAAATCGGCTAAAATTGACTATAAACGGCCATATCTCAGTGTGGAGTCATCGTTATGTCGAGATCTTTTTTTTATAATAAATGGCAAAGTCTTAGCTACAAAATGAGCTATTACACACATATATATGGCGCCAATTTGAAATTTAAATTTTCAAAAGAAAAGGTCCAAAATAAAATGGTCACCCTGTACATTCCCATATTTGGCCATCTTTTAGGCTGAACAACGCCTTATAAGGCGCCATATTAGGCTTAGGCCATGGTGGGGAAATTCGATAAATGCAAAGGAAGGCTTCATCGAAGCTTTATCGAAGTTTTCTAGTAAGCGCAAGACTTATAGTTTAGACATAAGAGCCCGAACAACCCTTACATTAGGCTCTAGTTTAAGGTTAAGCTTGATGTTAAGTTTAAGCTTAACTCGCGCAGTAATACATCTCGCGCAGTGGTCCCAAGGCCTAAGTTGTTTGGCACAACCTTTTATAAACAACTTTGCTCTTGAGTCCTCTGCGCGAGATGACCAAATATGGGAATGTAGGATATTCCCCAATTTTGGGGGAATATCCAAATGGGGGAATTTAGGACCCCAGTCCTAAAATTGGCCCGTATCTCTGCACTCTAACCACTGCGGCTCTGTATATATGTTACATGGATTTTTTTCGCCCCATTTTCTGCGTCTCTAACCACTCTCTCATCACACACTCCTTGTCCTATACCTATAGGGCCTGTTTTTCTTATTCTCTCGCTATAGAATGTCTCTAACATTCTATGGACTTGAAAATTGAGTCTTTTTTTTACAAGAAATCCTTCATGTCTTCATTCGTCCTAAACCCATAGGGCGTATTATTTTGCGTCTTATTTTCCAACCCTTCTCACAATGTCTCTAACAATGTTCAGTGTTAAAAATGTGTCTTTTTTACAGGAAAAGAGACGAAATCCTTGGAAATTCAGAATGTCTCTAGCACACTTCAGTGTAAAAATGTGTCTTTTCTACAGGAAAAAGACATACCAAGACATGTAAATCATGTAAAAATATAGAATGTCTCTAACATTCTTCCGTGTAGAAAATGTGTCTTTTCTACAGGATAAATCCTAAAAATTTCAAGTTTAGTTCAGAATGTCTCTAACATACTTTAGTGTTGAAAACGTGTCTTCTAGGAAATTACAGGTCAAGATCCCAGACATCGTACCTGCCTTGTCTAGAAACAAAACACAAGAAATTTCAGTTCAAAATCCTATACAGATATCATACTTGAAAACAGCCACTTTTTTAGCCCCATTTCCCGACTCTCTAACCACTCTCTCACCACACACACTCTCTCGCCTACGAGAGAGTTCCTCCAAAAATCATTCTAGTCTCAATGGACTAAGTGCGCGGCACAGTGAACTTGACCACTCCTTGCGCACCTGCCCCAGGCAGCCCGCCAAGGTGAACTCATTCATGTGGCCAGTTTTTGTCCCAAATTTCTTGGGCCATATAAAAATCTCCCCTCATCCAAATTTCTTGGCCGGGGTATGCCTCAAAATTTCTTGTCTCACAATTTCGTACTATGAACGGTTGGGATGTTCTTGATTCTTGGGCCACATTCGGATGTGCCAGCATCCAAAATTTCATGGCCAAGGATGTCATTCTTTTTGAGATTCTCCCTACAAATCTTGACCTACTCACAACTGTTTAATGGCCAACGCTATGGCAACATTTCATACAAACCTGAAACAAATCATTTTTGGGCAATTTTTAAAATTGGACAAAGCAATTCAAAAGTCCAATTTTTTGTTTTATTACTAAGCCTTTATATAAGGTTAGCCATTAAGTCGGAACTCTGAACATTAATTATCACGGGACCTGTAGATTCACAAAAATATTATTATAGCGACCTAATCTATGGAATGTGCTATTAAATTTTTTGAAAAATTTTCCTTTTATATACCAGCATCAGAAAATCTATAGACAAAGCTACAGACTTTACCCCCTTCAATTTGAATATTGTTAACAATTTGAATACAGTTAAAAAAGACTCAAAAATGACAAAATTCGTCTAGACGTAACTTAATTTTTATGATAATCAGTTTCTGTGTGATCTTTGATCATATATTGAATATATTTTAGCTCACACTATAATGATGTCATTTCAAAGCTATAGACTTAAAGTTTTTGAATCCTCATTTGAATCACTCGACAAAAAGTCACATATTTTTTTGAATGAATCGAAAATACAAGAACAAATAAATTTCATAACTTTTTTCAATTGCCTCTAAAATTCGAATGTTCAATGATTACTATTTCATAATTAAGCCTTTCTAAGACACGTGTCTAAACTTTGTATGATTAATGAATCGCCTCTCTTTTATACTCGAGATTTTTATCTGAAATATCGGGCGGTTCTTGACCACGGAGCGATAGAACTTGCCCTAAAGCCAGTACTAAAGCCCGCCAATTTTCCAAGGTCACGGACCGCCTCAACCCGTTCCTTATTTATGCATTCTCGAGCAAATGCAAATGGCGCCAAAAAGTTTCGGATTTTGAGGGAAAATATAATTTCTTTATTCTAGTCGTTTATAGCGACCCGGAAAATTTTTTAAACGCTATTTTGAACAAAAAATATTGATTTTAACGGAGTTGCTAAAAGGAGTGCACTTTCAAAGCAATTGCATCAAAATTTTCTCAATACTAAATTTATACTTTAGCAAAAATCAAAACATCACAAAACCTAATACAAATCTCGACGCAACAAAAAACTCTAACACTAATCAAAACACTACCAAAACTAAAAGACCTGGTCCTTGGCCCAGGTCCAAAAGAAATTATTTTTGTTTTTGTATTTTGGTATTCTTGCAAAATCAAGAAGCTCTTATTTTTTTGTCTGGAAATGAAAACAAACTTTTTAATTATTGCGAAACAAATTTCTTCCGTGCTATGCACGTGACAAAGGTCAGCGCTGACTGTCCTATTTCCTTGTATGGAATTCACCGGGTTTCTCCCGCCAAAACTTATCTCTGCATCTCTCTTCTTCGCTTGAGTTTATATGCTCAGGTTATGCATTTCTTTTATGCGTCTGCGGTGCCGTCATAAAATGCTATTGCTCATTTTTTCATCCAGACTCTAAATTTTCTCAAAAGTAATCCTTGAATATTTTGTGTTAGAAAAAAATCACAAAAAAACGAAACTTTTGGATTTCGGGGTGAGGAAATAAATTTTCAGGCTGCCACTAGACCTTGCAGGGTCCTGTTTTTTAGCGGGACCTGCCCAAGTGGCAATGCTTGGAAGGTGGTAGCTTGGTGTTCCGGCGGAGCTGTCACCGGCCTTGTTCCTTATAGCGAGGCCAATACAGACAGCTCATGTCGGAACACACTAAAATCCAAAGCCCTCCTCACCTGAAAATCTGAGTGGTTTCGTACTTTGAAATCGTGATGTGAAAAGTGTCGACATAAAACTATTTTTGTCAGAATTGACGTAATTTTTTGCGTCTTTCTAGAAAAATGGTTTGAGAATGCCTTTCTTTTGAAAATGGTTAAAAAATTCCAGAATTCAAGTTTGGACTTTAGTTTTGACTTTTTTTTTCAATTTTGGCGGTAATACAAATTTTATTTTTACCTGTTTTTTACAAAGTTTGTGTCTTATCACGGAAAAATTGTCATTAATTTGTAGTCCCAATGGGGACTTTTTGGAATAAAGCAAAAATTTTCTCGGGCAGGCTAAAGACTGCCCGCATTCTTCCGGTATTGATACTTTGTTCTCCTGTGCGTTACTGAGTGGCTTAAATGAGTGAATGATTTTTAGTGAGCTAAAAATTTAAAGAGATTTTTTGGCGCGAAATTAAATATTTTTGAAACTTTATCTTTTATTCGTCATTTTTGGCTTATCGAACATATTTTGGGAAATTATTTTTGAGTGTCTCTATGACAAAATATTACTTTTCGTTGCTCAAGCTTACAAAAAACTACAAAAAAGACACACTCACCCGCATAAAAACACACTACTTTTACATGTATCTAAGATAAATATTCAAACTTTTGCTGTGAATGATTTTTAGTGAGCTAAAAATTTTAAGATTTTTTGGCGGCAAATTAAATATTTTAGAAATGTATCTTTTATTAGCCATTTTTGGCTTATCCAACATATTTTGGGAAGTCATTTT